>APFE031257603.1:139511-174305 GCA_000404065.3 Pinus taeda
ATGCCAAATGTAGGTTTTAACCCTGTACAGAAATTACCTGCATACAAATTCTAAAACACAGGAAAATAAATAATGTGAGAGCATAACACATAAAACACATATACACAGAGATTTTCCCACTGGATCCCAAAACTGAGACTACCAACTTGATTTTTCATTATATTCCTTTCAATGTTACAATACATATTTATACATGCCGAAGCATCCAATATCATGGACCGAAAAACATTGCGTCCAAAACCATGGACCAAAAACCATAGGTAGGTTTGCCCAACCTAATATAGGGTCAAAAAAAAAAATCCTGGGGCGCTGCCCTGGACCCCGTAAAGGGGGGCTACCACCCCCCCACTATGCAATCAATGCAACAAATGGGGGCTCCACCCCCTCTCTAACCCCCTGGTTCACTATGTAAGTTAGTCGTGGAAAGAATAAAACACAACCCAACATCTCTTGCATAGAACTGGGAAATTTTGGTTGCAACCACATAGAGGGAGGACTATGTGTGTGGTTGTAGCTTTCCAACTTCACTCATAGTGGATTATGCATGTAGTTGTGTTGTGAGCTCAATTAAAAATAAATTCCATATCAGGGTCTAATCACGAGGGTTTGTGGTCTAACACTTAGGTGATATGGTGTCCTTGAGAGGTTTCAATAATTCTCCAATTAGTATACCCCACTTCCATAACCAGAACTTGTATTTTTGGTCATTTCATAGTAACTCTTAGTTCATGTTTAACTGAATAGCTTGTAAAAGTGGGTAAATGTGGAATGGGGTTGTTACATGATGGTATCAACGCAAGGTTGCAACACTGGACCTCGGAGTGAATTATTTATATGTTTATCATGCATGCATTTAAGCTACTTGTTGTTATGGTTATGTTATCCATGTATGAGTTGATATACTTATAATGTTGCATCATGCTTATCTGGATTGGCCCGTGTAGATGCAATACCTCCCTTGAGATACATTTCATATGACTCCCCATACAGGCCTGAAGAGACATTGGTAGGATGGGAGAGATATATTGAGCAATAGGGAGAGGGATATTCTCCTCGTTTGGTGGATACATTGAGAAGTTTGAAGGTAGAAATTGTGAGTTGCAAGGCATAAAATGAGCAGTTGATTGAGGAACATGAAACACTTTCTAGAGCTCAAGAAAAACAAGTCAAGTTTAATGCAGTTATCCTCCAAATTCTTTCATATTCATAGAAGCACAGAAAGCTGGGGATCAATCATGGGCAGGAAGAAAATACTAATAGTGAAGATGGAAGCAGGTCTTGGAAAGGGTACAAGATGGAAAAATATGATACAATGAAGAGTGGAAAATCCTTAGATACTATTGATAGGAGGGCTAACACTCATGGACTTTATTATAGGTCTAGTTCTGAGAGACATTGTCGCCATTACCACCAACATCCTTATAGGAGAAGTTATAGGGGGTTCTTTCAAGAGGAGTTTAAGAAAGCCAAGCCTCCTACTTTTAATGGGGAAGTGAAGAAATTAGAAGATGCAAAAGAATGGATGCTTAGGATAAAGAAGCACTTCAAATTGCATGATTACTCAGAAAATATGAAAGAAAAGGTAGCTACCTTCAATCTCAAGGAAAAAGTGGATATCTGGTGAGAATATTTTAAACATGTCATAGGTATTAGAGAAGAGGAGTTTATTCGGGATGAGTTTGAAAAACTCTTCAAGAATAAGAACTCGTCTAAGAGATATTATGTTGGAAAGGCCAAGGAATTTTATGAGCTCAACATGGGTCCCATGAGAAATGAAGAGTAAATGACCAAATTTCTAGAGGTGTTTCTGTATGTTCCCTATCTAAATAATGAGAAAAAAAGGCCCTTTTGTAGTGGCTACAACCACCCTCCAAAAAATTTTCTTCACTTTTTTTTGGAGCCTCCCTCCTCAAAATTTTGCAGCTTGTCTTGCACTGGTCAAGTACTTGTATTTTCATTTGAATTCACCTTTCTCTTTATATCTTGTGCTTGCTTAGTTTCTTTGCTGGCTAACCTTAAGTTGACCCCCCTATGACTCGGTTTGCATTTGATTCTTATGCTGCCTTGACAAACTATGCAGTCCTAGAGGGAATCTTGCCTTGCTTTCAAGAATTGAGCAGAGTAGCCCAACAGTCAGCCTTTCTCTCCAGAATTGCACAGAGCAGCCCGACAGTTAGCCTTGCTCTCCAGAATTGCACAGAACATATAGACAGTGAGCTTAGGCTCTAAAACTGTGCAGACCTAGCTGACAACTTGTCTTTAGCTAGGAAAATGCACAGATCATAAGTGGAAACCAAAGCCACTCAGCCCAAGAATTGCATAGAACCATACTGTGCTCAGAAACTGTTAGTGCATGAACCAGAGAGTTGTTTGGTCCTTCGTAGAGTTGCACAATATTTCAGAGCAGTGCATGGAAGTGTTCCTAAAAAGAAAAAATCTAAGAGGAAAAGCATCCTTGGGAAGTAGGGAATCTATTATTAGCTTCCCAAAGGTGACACATTTCCATCTTTAGAAGTTTTTGCTAAGTGTCGTTGTTGTCCTTGATCACAAGCATACGTGTCATGAACTCCATTTTCTCAAACCTATATAATGGACACCTCTAGAGCTCACTCACACATTCAATCATCAAGCTCTATCTTCCCTAGGAGATCAAGGAGCCTTTGGAGTGTGGTCATCGCTTTTTCAGGGTGAGTTTTGCTTTTATCGCCTTTTGCTGTGTTTTCTGTCACTTTTTCTTGTTTAGCTTGTGAGAGTGATTTTTCACTCGTTTTTTTGAATGACCACTAACATTTTAACATTTTTTAACTTGTGGAAATGTTGTTCCAAGTTATAGATTTTCTTTCTCAAGTTTCACATGAGTTTTCCTATTTTTTCACCAACGGTCATCGTTGTGGCGACTCCTTTCATATGCTTCATGTTCCTTAAGTTTAATCCATTGTTTCACTAATTTAACATGTAAACATGTACACTTAAATAGATCTACACTCATCCTTGCATCATCTTTTAGATCTTCCTGTTTTCACACTCCTCATGGATAGATTTGGGCTCCCCCTGCCCGGATCTCAATTCACTTGCATGCACTGTGCAATTTGGAAACTCAAGGCCTCTGCCTTGGCTTTTGGAATTGCACAGAGCCTGTCCTAGCCTGGCTCCAACTCCACACTGCGCAGTTCTAGGATCCAATCTCCTAGCCTTGTCATTGAGATTGCACAATGCATAGTCTCTCCCATGCCCTATCCTAGACTGAACTGTGCATTGCGCAGTTCCAGTCATCAAGCTTCCACACTAACTTCTGGGATTGAATAGTGCGTAGTTCCAATAGTCAGTCAGTTGCCCCTGTTAGTCCAAACTATGCAATTCCTCTCACCAGATGCCCTGATTGCTACTTGATCATGTTTTGAAGTTGGATTTATATGAGCTAATATTTTCTTTCCATTAGTGTCTTTTCTTTCCCGTAGGTACCACACTTGTGAAGTGCTTCTCTCCAGCGGTCATTGTACCATAGCACCAAAGGGAGTTTACTCAAGAGTGACTGTTGAAAGAAATAACGGGGAAGAATTTTAGAAAGAACTGATTTACTTGCCTCAACGCTAACATGACAACAATACCAGTAGTAGTGGCAAGAGGCAGCAATCTAGTACAAGATCATGGAAAGAGGAGGTTGTTGACATAATAGAGGGAGAACAAAGTTGTAGAGTGAAAGCACATTCAATCTTCATGCAAGGCATCTTTGAGAGTAGAAGAAAAAGGAAGCACAAGACATAGATAACAAAGAAGAGGAAAAGGCAAAAGAAAAACTCGTAGGTAGCAGAATTTAGATCCTAGCAAGAAGAAAAATAATAGAAGGAAGAACAGGAGTTGAGAAGTAGAAACGAGAAGAAGAAAAAAGGCAAGGCACAATGACAAAGAAAATTGTGCCATACATGTTGATAAGTTGGAACAACCAGCAACTAAGAAAGAGAGTGAATAGATGCAGGTTCCCTCACCAAAGCTAAGCACAAGAACCAAATCTGGCTTAAGCTTGATAGGTACATGGAGCAAGTGATACACGAGGCCACCAGTGATGAATTGCAGCTAACCGCAGACAACATCCAGAAGTACGTTGGTGGTCCAACCACACTCAGGAGAACACTGTGCATAATTCAAGATGAGACGGATGCAAGTTACAAGACCAAATGCCCAGACACCCTTGAGGCAAGAGTTTGATTTCACCAAGACAACACCAAACAGTTTTGGGACATCACAACACATCACCAAGCTTAGCATTAGTACATGACAGAGAAGCATCAAGTGGGCGTTGTTGAGTTGGTATTTCCCCAAACCTCAGAGTCATAGTGTGTTGTCTTGTTGGTCTGTTTCTACCCTATTTTGTCTCACATGGGTACATGTGGAAAATGTATATTATTGTAAACATGTTGTAAGTGAAATTCCAAGTGTAACTAGTGTAAAATAAAAAATCACTATATAATGTGAAGAGTCATGAGGGTAGTCCAAGAGTCACAAAGGGGAATGTCAAGGGTCACCCTACCCTTTGTTATAAATAGAACCTCATAACTCGTAGAATAGACTATTGGGAGCCAAGATTTTGGTTTCGCATTACTTAAAGAAGGCTTGGATAGTATTGTGACGAGCCTTGGCTTCTCCACAATGCAGAGCTTGTACATTTATTTTGAGGAGTAGGTTATGTTGACTATAATGTTCCACTATTGGGGCTAGTGGCTTTCAATGGTGTATGCATGGATGGAACTTTCACTTAATAATATATGATAGAGCGAGCATGTTTTCATGCATATGTTGTTATTCTAGTTGGACTATTCTAGTTGCTTTAGCACTATATGTTATTTAACTTATGCATTTGTGTATGAAATATTTTGTATACAATTGTATGAATCTTGTTATAGATTTGTTTTTGGTTCAAGCCGTCACTTTGGATTGTGGACTATTCTGCTTTCCAGCTTGTGATGTCATTCATCTTGTGTGTTCCTTTCGGGTTGCGTACTATTAAAGGATTCTAAGGGACACACTTATTTTTCCCTTCTGCAAGATAAAACCCCCATGCATCTTACTTGACTCATTGTAAGGTCACATACTTGCTTCTGACAAAGATATCACACTTACCTTTGCGTGCTATCGCAGTCAAGCCATTACTTTACTACCCACTCTTGGGACTCCTACTCCAAATGATATAAGGTGTTGTTGGCACTTCTTATTGGGGATATCCCCTAACATGTTGGTGGGTCCAGTGCCATCAACATTTCTGGTGCTAGAAGGAGGGCCATATGACAAGATGAGTCCTCAAAGTATGCTTTAAATCTCTACGCATCTTTCATGACTTACATTACAGTTAATCCTTTGACATGCCTGTCTCATGGACGTATTTTTGAAGTTTTGTAGGATCTCCTTAATGACTTGTCATGTAACATATATGATGGTGAAGGCAAAACAACCTTGCTTAGTCATGTTATTTCCTTCATGGGTTTTTGTGAAAGGAATGAATTCCTTGAGGATGACATTTCCTGTTCATTGTTCGCATTCATGCTCTAGGGGCATGCACTACAATGGTGTGTCACATTTCCTGCAACCTCCATTCACCCTTATGGTTAGATGACCAGAGAGTTGGCCATGCTTTATATCTTTATGATTGCAAAGCACTCAATAAAAATTTCTGGAATTACGGAAAGCACCTGATGAACCTCTTTTGCATTTTTGGAATTGCTTCTGTAATATTACTTTTCAAATCCCAGAAGATGAAATTGTTTGGAAATTTCTTAATGAAAGATTTCAATATCTTCTTCACATATCTAAAAATATGCATGTGTTAGAATCATTTGAACCCCTCCTAGCATACCATGGCGTTAGAGTTACCAAATGCAAGACAAACAAGGTTGTTGTCACATGTGACCCTTCATCCTCTCCTCATTTAACAACTCTATCTCCGCAGTGCAAGGTGGGAGAAGTTGTGAACCCATCTATTGAACTATCACATCCTCCAACCCTACCTGCTCTGGATATCTGCGTATATTTGGCTTGCAAGATTGTTGGTTGTCACGTGAGCTCGTTTCTCAACCTCCATCCTCTAGTTTTGTTGATCCTCCATATTAGATTGTGCTATGTTCTCTCATTCAAACTCCACATTTGTTGTTCATGAGGATCAAGTTGTCGACGAAGTTGGTGTTGAGTAGCCAACTTGTGCTGTCATTTATGATGAGTATGTGTGGGAATCTAAAGAAGAACCTGTAGTGAAGGATGACCTCCTTTCGTCTGCACCTCATCCATTTTTTCCTGACATATTTTGTGATTCTTCCATTTCTGATCTGTCTTGTGAAAATTCATCCCCATTTTTTTTACTTCTGATCATTCACATAACACACTAGATGTCAATTTGTCATTTGATTGCAAAGAGGACACATCTTTCTTTCTGAATCTACCCAATCTGTCATCTTTTCTTTCAAAAAACTTAGAGGGTGAACATTTTTGTTTCTCATCATTCGTCATATCATGAGGATGCCGATGAACATCTCAATTTTTTTTATCGTCGTTGTCGTGGTCTCTTCACTCCTTCATTCAATCATGATGTTGATTCACTCATTGTTGATCTTTCTAAGCTATCGGTCTTTAATGATCTACCTAATGATGAAGTGGAAACCCCTCAAGTGGTTGAGGCACTTCAGCCCGAACTGATGGTTATGTCAGGTCCTCGGTGTCTTGAGGTTAGTTCTGCTTCCGATCAGAAACATATTGAACCACCTTAGGATCCTAATCACTCTCTCACACACATTGAAAATCAATCTAATATATATATTTTACATCTTCCACCACAATCACAAAATCCCATCGCTCATCCATTGGAGAAATCATACAGAACAAGAACTCTTGCTAAGTGAAAGTTGTTTTCCTTTATCATGTTTGCTCATTTTTCACACTCAAAAGAGTGTACATGCTCATCATCTGTGCATAGTGTGTTGCAACACAATGATACATCTACAGAGTGTTTGTCTTCCACTTTTACTCTTTTCTTTTTAGTGGACGCATTCAAACTTCAAGCGTGTTGGTTTTCATTGTCTTAATATTCTTGTATGTTGATTTACTTGTATATCTTTATTGTCAACCATGCCTTCACCAACATGGGTCAAGCAATGCATCGGTGGCTGCATTGGAAATATCACTTTACATGAGTAGGTCCATGCATTATTTAGCGTAGGAGTAGGAGTAGTGTTTGCTTCTTATTTCATTTTATTCGTGTTTTATTTTCTTTCATGTTTGGATTTTGTTTCATGTTTTTCTTTGATTTACTTTGTCCTTTTCTTGTTTGTTTGTTTACTTGTTATGCAAACATAGTTTTAGCTTCACATGAAACCGTGTTTGTCTCTTCAGACAAGCAAGGTGAAGTACAAGAGGACTTGTACAACTATCAACACTTGGTTATCTGTTTTCCTATCTCTTTATGAAGAGCTTGTTGTCTCCATTCAATCATACCCTAATGGAAAATACATTATGTTCAGAGTGAGTCTTGGTGAAAACACAATGCTTTCACTTCTAACTAGTATTGCCTACTCTAATCGATTTTTCTATATTCAGTTAACCCTTGTCAGCTCAGTCAAGTAGAGTAAGCTGAGGGGGAAAACCTTAATAAGTATGTCAGAGGTATACATAACATACTTATCTAAAGGGACAACCTCTCTTTCTCTCAGTAGGTTATGATCCCTCTTCTTCCTCATGAAATAAATAAGCGCCTATGCATAGTTATCTGAAATTAAAAAAAAAAATGGGGATTCCTACACAAAGAGGTGATGCAAGTAACTCCGTCAAGGTACTGTCTAGGCTCACTGGTAATGGAGCAATGCTTGTGTTCCTAAAGTGACTCTGTCGGGGTACTATCTAGGCATGCTAACAGCAGAGAAACACCAGAGATGAAACTAAAACTCTGACAATATAAATTAATTATGCATAAATATACCCCTCATCCCGAATCAAAATAGCTCAGTTGACTTGGCTTGGTGTGTGTGTTGACCGATCAAGAGAATGGAAGGGACTATATCTTTAACTTAAGCTACTGAGGAAGTCATGGCAATCAAAGAATTAAGCAATACTTTTGGAGGAGTTAGACTCACTTTACATGAGATAAGGTCCATACAGAGAGATGGAGTTATACCAATGTGCCACCAATGTTGTAGTGGCTACAACCATCCTCCAAAATTTTACCTTTACTTTGTTTTGGAGCCTCCCTCCTCAAAATATTAGTAGCTTGTCTTCCACTACTCAGGTACTTGTGTTTTTGTTTGAATTCATCTTTCACTTTGCAGCTTGTGCTTGCTTACTTGATTCGTTGACTAATGCCAAACTGACGACACCCCACCCCGCCCCCCCCCCCCCGTGACTCGTTTGCCATCTAGTTCAATTGTTGTCTTGAATAACTGCATAGTCCTAGAGGAAAACCTACCTTGCTCTCAAGAATTGCGCAAGTAGCCCAACATTTACCCTTGATCTCCAGAATTGCGCAAAGCAGCTGGATAGTCAACCTTGCTCTCCAGAATTACACATAAAATGCTGACAGTGAGATTAGGCTCTAAAATTGTGCAAACCTAGCTGGAAGGTTGTCTTCAACTGGGAAACTGCGCAAAGCATGAGAGGCAACCAGATCCACTCCACCCAGGAATTGCGTAGAACCATAATGTGCTCAGAAACTGTCAGTGCATGAACTAGAGAGTTTCTCGGTCCTCCCCAGAGTTGCGCAATCTCGGGTAGTGCATGGCAGTGTTCTTGAAAAGTAAGCAGCTAAGAGGAAAAGCATCCTTGGGAAGTAGGGAATCTATTATTAGCTTCCCGAAGGTGACACATTTCCATCTTTAACAGTTTTTTCTTAGTGTCGTTTTTGTCCTTGGTCTCAAGCATATCTGTCATGAACTCCATTTTCTCAAACCTATGTAATGGATGCCCCTAGAGCTCACTTATGCATTCAATCATCAACCTCTATTTTCCTTGGGAGATCAAGGAGACTTTAGAGCATTGTCATTGCTTTTTAGGGTGAATTTTTCTTTTATTGCCTTTTGTTTATTTTTTTGTCGTTTTTTCCTATTTATCTTGTGAGAGTGTTATTTCACTCATTTTTCTAAACTAACACTAGTGTTTTTAACTTGTGGAAGTGTTGTTCCAAGTTATATATTTCCTTTATTAAGTTTCACATGATTTTTCCCATTTTCATACCAACAGTCGTTGTTGCGGCGACTCCCTTCATATTCGTCATGTTCCTTCAATTTAATCCATTGTTGCACTTGTTTCACGTGTATAGATATACCCTTAACCAGATATGCACTCATCCTTGCATCATCTTTTAGATCTTCTTATTTTCACACTCCTTATGCACAGATCAAGGCCCCCCCTACCCCGATCTCACATTCACTTGCATGCACTACACAATCTGGAAGATCAAGGCCTTTGCCTTGTCTTCTAGAATTGTGCAGAGCCTATCCTGGGTTGGCTCCAACTATGCAGTACACAATTCAAGGAACCAGTATCCTAGTTTGGTCAATGAGACTATGCAATGTGTAGTCTCTCACAGGCCATGTCCCAGACTGAACTATGCATTGCGTAGTTCTAGTCATCAAGCTTTCACACTGACTGTTGGGACTGCGTAGTGCACGGTTCGAACAATCAATCAGTCACCCCTGTCAGTCAAAAGTGTACAATTCCTCTCTTTAGATGCCCTGATTGCTACTTGACCATGTTGTGAAGTTGGATTTGTAAGAGCTAATGTTTACTTGCCACAATGCGGAGTGAGTACATCTCCTTAGAGGAGTAGGTGGCGTTGACTGTAATGTTCCACTATTTGGGCTAGTGGATGTCAATGGTGTATGTATGGATGGAACTTTCACTTAATAATATATAACAGTGCCAACACATTTTCATCCATATGTTGTTATTGTAGTTTGATTATTCTAGTTTCATTAGCAATGTATGCTATGTAACTTACGCATTTGTGTATGAACTTTTTTGTATGCAATTGTATGAATCTTGTTGTAGACATGTAGTTGGTTTAACCTATCACTTTGGATTGTGGAATATTCCGCTTTTCAGCTTGTGATGTCATTCAACTCATGTGTTCCTTTCAAGCTACGTACTATTACAATCTTCTAAGGGGCACACACAATTTTTCCCTCCACGTGATATAACCCCCAAGCATCTCACTTGACTCACTGCAAGGTCACACACTTGCTTCTAACAAAGATATCACACTTATCTCTGCATGTTATTGCAGTCAAGGCATTTCTTTACTATCCATTGCTGGGACTCCCTACTCAAAACGGTCCGAGGTCTAGTTCGGACTTCTTACTATGGAGATCCCCTGACATGTTGGTGGGTCCATCACCATCAATAGTTCCAAAGGTTTATCAATGGATTTACATTAGCATTCAAATATATGATTGAGTAGGATGAACCTTAGACATTATAGGAAGTTATCAAAAATTTGAAGCATTGTTATGAGAAGCCAAAGCGCAAGCTTGAGTTTAAGCATGATTGGAAAGCTAATGAGAAGACTAAATGAAAATGGCTGAAGAAGTGAGGAAGATCCCAAGATTCAAGTGACAAGGAAAATGTGGCACCTCATAAGAATTTCAATGCAATTCAGAGAAGACATGGGTCTCGTCCTAAGGAACAATAGAATAAAGGTGACAACAACAAACCTTTGAGGTGTTGGACATGTGGTGGAGAACATCGCAGGAGGGATATTCCACTGCATCACAGTGGCAGGCCTCATATTTACAATGCTAAAGACGCACAAAAAATTGGGGATGTTGGTCAAAACATTCCCCGAATCTATGCAGTAGTGGATAATAGGTAGGTATATTTTCATGCCTATATTATTAAGATGGAAGGTAAGCTTTGTGATCAATTTTTTTCTATATTGACTGATCCTATATCGAATTATGAATATGTTAGTCCTGACCTAATGGATCAATGTCACTTGAAAAAATAAGTGCATGTAGAATCTTGGTTGGTGCAGTTTGCTTCAGGTACCAAGAGAAGAGTTCATCACTCGGTGAGATTTTTTCTTTTGAGATTAATGGTATTCCCACATCAACACATCTAAATGTTCTTCCTTTGGGATCATATATCACATTTTTTGGATTGGACTAGCTGTTCATTCACATAACTAAGGTAGACTGCTATGACAAGGCCATTGAGTGTATGGATGATGACACAGAAAAGAGAATCTTGTAGGCAAAGAAGAATCCTACATCAGTGAGAATGGTTACAACTATGCAAGCCAAGCACTACCACAGGAAATGATTTTTATTGTTTGTAGTACATGTTTCCATTGACAAAGGAAATGATGTTGAAGATGATGAAGTCCTAAGGATGCATCTTTCCTTGCAACAGTTTCAAGATGTGTTTCTTGCAAATATTCCATAGCTAGCTCCTCATAGGGAGGTGTATTTCTTTATTCAGTTGATGATGGGAGTAGTCCCAACATTTAAGGCACCATATACGATGAGCAAGCCCGAGTTGATGGAGTTGAAGTTGAAGATTAAAGAAATGCATGATAAGGGATACATAAGGCCAAGTGTATCTCTTTGGGGTGCACCAATGTTGTTTGTAAGGAAGAAGGGTGGTACTCTTAGATTATGCATTGATTGCATGCAATTGAATAAGTGGAATATCAAGAAGAGGTATCAATTATCATGGATTGTTGATTTATTTGATCAGCTGAAGGGAGTTGCATTATTTTCAAATATTGATATGAGATCAAGATATCACTAGGTGCGCATTAAAGAATAAGAAATCTATAATATTGTATTTCATACAAGGTATGGGAATTATGAATTTGTGGTGGTTCATTTTTGTCTTACCAATGCTCTAACAACCTTCATGTGTTTGATGAACAGTGTGTTGCACTCTTATCTGGATAAGTTTGTGATAGTATTTTTTGATGATATATTGCTATATTAAAAGAATGTGGAGGAGTATGCAAAGAACCTAGAAGCAATATCGATTTTTTTGAGAGAGAATATGTTATTTGCCAAGATTAGCAAGTGCAGTTTCTTTTAGACTCAGATTCATTAATTGGGACATGGTGTTTCTAAGGAAGGGATAATAATGGATCAGGAAAGGATTAAAGTTATCATGGAGTGGCCATCTCCAAGGAATGTGGATGAATTCAAATCATTTCTGGGACTAGCAAGTTATTATAGGCAGTTCATGAGGAACTTTTTCTAAGATTTTCTTTCATATCGCATCCTTGCCGAGAGAAGGGAAAAAGTTTGAATGAACTGAGGAGTGTGAAGATAGTTATGAGAAGTTGAAGAAATTGCGTACAATTGCTCTTGTTTTGAAGATTGTAGATCCTTGTAAAGAGATTTTGGTTGTAGAAATGCTTGCAAGGAATGGATTCGTTGATTCTTAATGCAGGAAGGAAAGGTGTTTTGCTATGAATCAAGGAAGTTGAATAAGCATGAGTAGAACTATGTGACTCATGATCTTGAACTGGCAACCATCATTTATGCATTGATGATGTGGAAACATTATCTCCTTGCCATAAGGTTCATCTTGATGAGTGATCACAAGTGGACTAAGGTACTTGTTTGACCAACCTAATC
Source organism: Pinus taeda (assembly GCA_000404065.3). Classification (NCBI taxonomy): domain Eukaryota; kingdom Viridiplantae; phylum Streptophyta; class Pinopsida; order Pinales; family Pinaceae; genus Pinus; species Pinus taeda. The sequence goes on from APFE031257603.1 coordinate 152,108, forward strand.
TAAATATAAAGTAAGATAGATGGTTTTCTACTCTCAGTCAATTTTATTTTGAAATTAAGTACATTAAAGGTAAAGAACAAAGTTGTGGATTTTCTCAATAGGGGGGTGCAGGTGAATCATATTTCAACTGTAAGCTCTTATGGGAAATATTTGTAGTAGCAGATCTTACAGGCAGGGAAGCATGATGGGAAGTACTAGCAATTGAGGAAGATATTATAGCAGCAAGGTTAAGATGATAGGCATGAGGAGAATCACCTCACACCATATGGCTTGGTTAGATTCAAGAGAAATATTTATGTGTCAGATAATAGTGATATGAAGAAGATTATATAGGAGGAGTTTCATGTTAAGCCATATTCAGGCCACCCAGGATACCAAAAGACTTTGACATCTATTAAAAATTTCTAATATTGGCTGAATTTGAAGAAAGAGGTGCATGAGTTTGTTTCAAGATGCTTGGACTCTCAATAAGTGAAATATGAATGTAGACATCCAGCTAGTTTATTGCAACCTATTTTGATTTCAAAATGGAAATGGGAGGCCATTTACATGGAATTAATTATAGGATTGTTGAGGACATTGAGACAACATGATTCCATCATGGTTATGGTTGATATGTTGAGAAAGGTATCTTACTTCATTGAATTGAAGTCTACTAAATCAGATAGTGAGGTAGCTCAGATCTTCATCAAGGAGATAGTGAGGTTGCGTGGAGTTCCTAAGAATATTGTATCAGATAGAGATGCCAAGTTCATTTCCAGGTTTTGGAAGGAGTTGTTTGTAGGCTTGGGGATAGAGTTAGCTTTTAATACCACTTATCATATGCAGATAGATGGATAGATAAAGAGGGTTAACAGGATTCTTGAGGATATGTTGAGGATGTGCATCATGCATCAATAGAGGAAGTGGGAAGAGTATCTTCCATTGATTAATTTTTCTTATTATAATGAGTATTAGGAATCCTTGAAGATGAGTCCATTTGAGGATTTATATGGGCATAGTTGTAATACTCCTATCAACTGGAACAATCCGGTGAATAGGGTGTTGATTAGATCGAATGTGTTCACTAAGATGGAGTAGGAGATGTGATGATCCAAAATATTGCAACGAGAATGTGGCACCTCTTGAAGTTATCGGCTTAAATGATCAACCTGGAGTTCGTACAAACTTCAGAGCGGTCGACACTATATACGCAACAAGAATATTCCTATTCCTATTGTGACTCCCTCTGATGCAAGTGAAAGAAGGCAATGAAACAACTTACAATGAGTAAATATCTAGGCAAGGCACCAATCCTAAGTTTCAAAAGGTAAATAATGATGAGAAAATCTATTCTAATTTTGTTAGAAAGTAAATCTAGAGTAATTGCAGAAATAAACATTGAAGAAGCAAGAAATATAAGAGATAAATGGTCACCTAACCAACCCTCAACCCAACAAGAGTGCTCTTAGAGCATTTATAGGCTATAAATATACTTATACAATGGATTTGGAGTAGATATGGGCAAGGAAGATCTCGAAAAAAAACTGCCTCGGGATTGTTATAGGATGCCTATCTCTCAACTTGCCAAATTCCCAAGAAAATCAAATTCAAATGAGATGGGGTGAATTTTTTATTAATCAGGATTTCCTAGGGCTCCAATCCAAGTGGAATGACTAAAAAATACTCTTGTTAACATGTGCTAAAAAACAGTTGAAAATTACTTACAATGTAAACTTTGAAACGAGAATTGTAAACTCAAAAGGAGAACTCTAGCCAAAAAACCCCCAAAAACATGAAAAACAACCCAAAAATGAAAAGTGTGTATTCTGGAATGATGCTGTACTTTTTTTAGGGTTAATTTTAAACATTTTAAAAAAATGACAATAAAACCAATTTTTTGGGGCAAAATAAATAAAAACACACTAATGTTGTTGGTAGAATAACATTTTTCTTTCCCGGGTATAATGTCATCATTTTTTAGTAATTTCATTAAAGATAAAATAATGGGATCTGAAACACATTAAAATTCCAACAATTTTCATCCATGTTGTTAAACATATAATAACATGACACGAAAGATCACTAAAATTCAAACATAACATTAAAGATTAAAAAATTGACAAATTTTCAACCATATAATTAAAAAAACTTAAGTTTTCATCATATTTTAACCATGATAGTATGAAAAAATTACATGACTAATTTAATCAAAATATCAATACTTGTAGATTGAATGAAACATAAATTATAATCTCTAAGTTATTGGTGCATCGTGGATATTCTAAATAAATAAATTCATCATAATTAAAACATATCATCCAACAAACATAAAAATGACTCAAAAATTCATGTAACATCATATGGAAATTAAAAATTTTGTTTCAAGATACCATGCAAAACATTAGTTATATAAATTGTCTTAATCACTTATTCAAAATCACTCATATCTTCTTGCAAACCATCATAATTGACATCTTCAGATGAACAACTGGATGCAGATGAAGATGTCCCATATTCTTCTCATTCATCAACTAGTGCCCCATCTCAATCAACATGCATGCCCACCATTTCAGGTTTCAAAATTCTTGTAGATCTATGATTGGGCTCAACAGACTTCGATCTCAACACTATTTCTTCTCGTAGAAACCTCTTCAAAATATCTATCATCCTGAAGCAACGAGTTCCTCTCTTTGTTAAATTGAAGTCATAAAAAAGTATGTCAACATCCTCCAATTTTAAGAGTTATGTGCGGCAACGATTTATATTTGTATAATTAATTTTTTTCTTTCCACCATTTTTTATTATCAACTACCATCTTTTGCTTGTACACACCATTGAATGGGTGTGTATTTGTGGCATATCAATGTACTTCAAAACCTGCAACATTTTCATTTTTTGTAATGACCTTTATAACCTTGGCAACCCAGAATGGATAACTATTGACATCTCCATCTGTTAACACTACGATCATGCATGCAATCCTCCTTAATATCTTGTATTGAACTGCTGTAAAGGTCTTCCATGGCTTCACATTTGACACGAGATCTTCTGGAACCAATATACATTTCTCTTTCCTCTAACTATGAGGAATTATTGATACCTTGAGATTTTTGTTGTTAAACAATGTTTCTTTCCTCATGTTCATTTGCCACATTTTGTGGAAAAATAAATGGATATATCTTCGATTGTCGATCTTGAGTTGATATCACTCTGATTATTTAAAAAATACTCCCACTAAACTGAATTAGTAATATCACAGTACTCATATGTATATCTAATACATTTTTTTTTTTTTATTTCTTTGAGGCAACCAAAATAATCTGTATCTCTCTTTTGTCTGCATGAATTATGAACTTCAACAACTAATTGTAATAACACTATAAATGACGCAAATATTGGATGATTTGGAATGAACTTCAAAAATGCCAAACCTAATGACAATGCCCATTCCGCAGTAGTTGAATACTTCTTGCCCCATATTAGTGTTTTTCGATCAATATTTTTGATAGGAAATTGATGTTGGAAGCTAATGTCATTACGTTGTTCAATGCATTTCTCCTCACCATGCGATCACAGAATAAACCTTTGCATGTCAACAGTTTTTTCCAACAAATGAAAAATAGGCTATGGCATGTATGATTTCTTAATACATTCAATTAATGATGGCAAGCTCCCAAGATCCTTCCTCCTCAATGTGACTGAAAAATGACTGAAAATTTGATCAATATGTTTATGAGTGTGCCCAACAAGAAGGAAACCAACCTTTACCTTCTAAAAAATTCTCAATTTAACAAGCATGTTTAGATATCCAAAAATAATCTGATTTTTTTTCACAACAAGTATTGTCTACTTGTAGACAAAACATCAAGAAGATTACCAAACCAATGAGAAAGCACATAATGAATTATGGTTATTGTCAGATTTGCATCATCATGAATATTTGGAGTTTGTAGTAAACCCTTGGCAACATTTTCCCATGAAGACCGTACAACCGACTAAGTGAAACTGAATAAAATTTTCCTCCTGTAAATTTTTGGGTATGAGAACAAAATGTGGTAGAAGTGTTTTCTTTTGGTCCATACCATCAATATCAAACCCAAATATTTATTTGGATTATCATAACACTTAGTTTGATTCATGTAAAAAAATTTACATTCACTTGTTTGTTATTCGGAATGCTCTTGAAGTGCTTTAACAATGGAATCTAGACATAACATAAAAGAAATTGATTAATAAATATTTTATCATAGTTGATGACTATACAAATTTTATAAATAATGTTATGAATGCTTACGTCTTTCCTCCCCTTGACATTTATCCCTTTCTTATTTAAGAGAAGCACATGCACTGAAATTCCTAATCCTTGTCTTCTTAGGAATACAGACATTGTTGAATTTTTTCTTCCATATCTTCAAGAAATATTGATATGTAATAAAATGACCATTTATTTTCACACCTTCTGCATATTCTTTGTATAAGTTGTAGGTTTCTCGTCTTGAGAAATTATCTGGAATATGTATTGTGACTCTATTTGGCATACACTCTCCATGCTTTTAAAATAAGTCTTTCATGCATGACATTGCATTATTTGATAATGGCCCAAACTCTCGTTTATGACATACTTATGACTAAAATATGAGATATTTTTCCAAATATTCTTGGATTCTTGACAGACGAAAACTACCAATTGAATGAAACATTTTGAAATCCTTTCTACAAATAAATAAAGACCGAATATGATAATCATAATCTGGCAATGTATATTGCATGCAACCCACTAAATATGAATTTTACGTGCTTTTATTCATTGACAAATATCCCTTCCTTTTCTCCAATGAAAACTTGAAATCCATATGTTTCAAGCAATCCTTCTGACAACACTCACTTGAAATAAGATCACTGATAGAACTTCTTCTCGTGAGATATTCTGCTCTACCCCTTATATAACTAGAACATCTTGGATTGATATGAAAAGCTCTATTTCTACTCCTCAATACAATATTTGTTAGCAACATCTCCATAATTTCATCATCATCCATATAGGAATTTTCATCATCATTAGGAGGAATATTATCCTCACTATGATCATTTTGAACATAGTTAGGAAATTCATCACCATCATTATTTGAAAAATATTCATTACCATCCTTAGTTGCAAGAAATATTTCGCTACGGTAATATTTGCTTTTGAAATACTGACTTACAGGATATTCTTCATCATCTTCATTTTTCCCTTCATTAGTGCTACCCTCATAGTCCTTAGAATTAGGACTAAATGGAAAATTTGACTCTCTATTTACTGGATATTTTTCATCATGTGCTTTGTGAGTGTTGCTCTCATAGTCCTTAGGATTAGGACTACGTGGAAAATGTGACTATTTATTTACTGGCAATTCTTCATCCTGCCTTCGTCACTTCTAGTGTCATAGTCCTTATAATTAGGACTAAGTTGAAAATGTGACTCTCTATTTACTGAAAATTCTTCATCTTTCCCTTTGTCACTGTCGCTCTCATAGTCCTTAGGATTAGGACTAATTGGAAAATGTGACTCTCTATTTACTGGAAATTCTTCATCCTACCCTTCATCACTAATTCTCTCATAGTCCTTAGGATTAGGACTAAGTGGAAAATGTGACTCTCGATTTATTTGAAATTCTTCATCTTGACCTTCATCACTATTACTCTCATAGTCCATATGATTAGGACTAAGTGGAAACTGTGACTCTCTATTTATTTGAAATTCTTCATCTTGCCCTTTGTCCGTGTTGCTTTCATAGTCCTTAGGATTAGGAATAAGTGGAAGATTTGAATCTCTATTAATAGTGAAAGAATTTTCGTTATATTCATCAATATGAATAGAGTTGTTACACGACGAAGATGTTGATGCTTCACAAAGAGAAACATCACTATCAAAAGAATCCATTGCTTTCAAGTAGAATAATTTGAATGATACAAATGCACTCTCTCCTAATGATAATATATAGCTTAAATAATGAAAATTTCCCTCCAAAGGTTCCCTCCAAAAATTTCATTTGAAGTATTTCCCTCCAAAATTTTCTTCTACAATTTATTGAAAAAATTGTACTAAAATTTTCTCTTGAAAATTCAGACTCTAGTTTCCATTCAAATTTTCAAAAAAAAAATCGTTTAATACATTCCTTAATAATTAAACTAAATCTTTTACTTAAATTATATAGCATTTACTAGACAATTGAACTTACAAAAAAAAAAAAAAATTATTATATCTTTTATCTAGCATGTAACATACATTACTGTAGCGTCATAATATTAACTATATATTAAGTTTTTAAAATTTGTTTTAATACCACATCCAAGAAGTGATAAAATAATTCCAAAATTTCCGATATACAATAAATTTTGTTATCACCATTCCTCACATCACATCAAGACTTCTCGAGGTTTTGTTAAAAAACTTGGACCAATTTTGTCGAGCATCTACATTGTCATTGAAAACACATTGAACAGGATATTATCACATTTCAAAGGTTAGGTTTTGTTTTACTTCAACCATTCAACAAGGAAATTTGGGAAAATAGCTTGTTATCTGCCAGCAAATCATTTTTTTTTATAATTTATTTTCTTTGTCTTGGGTAGTAACTCACTTTATTAATTCGAAATATAGGAAATTTTTGAAACTAGTTATATTTCATTTCAAATCCCATTGAGTGCAAGTCTTATACCCCAATAGGTTTATTAGTAGTTATGTGTCAATTTAGTTGTTATGTTCATGTAGGATACTAGACAAAAAACCCATTCATTAGAAAACAAAATTACATTTAGTTAATGAAATATAGGTTCTTTTTTCAACAAAAAAAAAAAATCACATGGGTTAGCCTTGCCCAACGACCCCATGGTAGGGAGGGGGCTGCTATGTCACTGGTGGGCGTGGTGGTCTCGTCTGTTGGCGTGTCTGCCTGCGACACCGTGGGCTTGCCAGACATGACCACTATGCCATGGGCGGCACACCCAAGGTTGGACGCGCCTGCCCACCGGGACAGGCATGCCTGTGCCTGTGGATGGGTGCACCTGGCTATTGGTGTACCACAGGTGATCATGGGAGGGGGACAATTCTCAGAATCAACCTCCTATCTTTCATGGGGCAGCTATGCCCCAGGCAGGCATGCCCACGGGCAGCACAGTGGAGTCCTGGAAGGCAGGGGGTTGATTCCCTGATCGACCCCCTGGCCTTCCAGGGGCCGATTCCCCGGATCAACCCAGGAATTATCCCCTGGTAGGCTAGGGGCCAATTATCATAATCATCACAATCAGCCCCCTAGCCTACGAGGGGATGATTTTGAGAATCAACCCCCTACCTACTAGGGGGTTGATTCTCATAATTGCCTCCCTGTCCTACCAAGGGGCATAGCCCTTCGTGTCAGGGGGTTATTGTGCCACCAGTGGGTGTGCTCTCCCGGGGCATAGTGGCCTCCTGGTAGGAAGGGGGTCATTGTGTCCTAGGTAGGCATGCCCATCCACATCACAGCAGGCATGCAAGCCGACACACCCACGTCCGGGCATGCCTTCCCATAGGCATAGGCACACACCCAAGTCACATGACAAGATTAGATATTTGTTTACATTGTTAATATGTGAGACGACAGATGATTTTAGAAGGATGTGTAAAAAAATCATAAAGGACATTGCACAAAATATCATAATTATTTTTATTTATATTTATGTGTTTTTCCTTATTGTAACTGTATCATTTTATCTTTTATAACTTAGTTTTTATTGACATATTATATTTTGTTTGACGTAATTTTATTGAAGGTCTTTCAATTATGTTGGGAGGAATTTATTTAAGAGAGCAAGATATTATTAAGGTTATCGACAATTTCTACACAGGGTCAGAAGAAGATATGACAAATTGTTGGCATTATGTTACAAGTGTTGTCCTTGATGGCAACTCACTCAAAGGTCAATTCAGGTTTGATAAAAGGGAACTCACAGTATTGTAATAGGAATATTCATAGGTAACACGGTAGTGATACAGAACAACAAGAAGATGGAACTAAGGTCTACCAATCAAAACAAAGAAGGTGAAGGAAAAGGTTGATGTAAAGAAGTTTCAGAAGTATACACATGTCCACTTAGTCAAAATGGCGTATACACGCTGGTACACAGAACAAAAAGAGTGTATACGTATACACGCACTCTCACAAGAGGAAAAGCACGTACATGTTGGAAAATCAAGGTTTTGGTCCAAGGTATTTGGTTCGAGGTATTTGATTTGAGGTATTGGTCCGAGGTATTTGGTCCAAGGTATTGGTCCTAAGTGGTTTTGGTCTGAGGTATAGAGAAAGGCCTAAAACTATAGAAGGAGGAGAAGATTATTAGGCCAAGGTGTGCAAGTGAATGGGTTTCTAAGGAATACTTCTATCTGAAGTATATTTTATGTTGCAGGGGCTATGTTGGTGATTTGATCTGAAATATTTATGTGCACCTTGAATTCAATGTTGGATTAGGACCATGAGACCTGAAATGACTTATCATTGAATGATCTGATATCGGTTGGGCTATATCTGATTATGTACACCTGTTTTATTCTTTAAATGTCATGATCTGGGTTTGTCTGAAGTCCAGAATTACAAAAAAGTTATGAGCTAATATTTATAGATATTTATGCTGGTTCGTCTCAGTAAAAGCGCGTGTACACGTAGGTTCTACTCTTCTAAGTAGTGTATACAAAAGAAAATCATTTTTCTTTAGATCTGACTGATTTATCTAATCACTTCTGTTGTTTTACTGTTGTATATCAATGAATTCTTTTTAGATCTAAATGTAAAACTAAATGCATAAAGTGTTTGGTATCTGATTGGTTGATTGTATAAGTGAGAAGGGTGATCTCTGCTGCTACCTGTGTAACGCTCTATAAATAGATAGTAGATGGTCAGTATATTGCTGGTTGGTACAAACTTGATTCAGAAGTTTTATGTGTAGTTTTGAAGGTATATGCAGGTTTGATTACAGGAAGTAGCGTATACACACAAGTTGGGTTCAGTAAAGTAGCGTGTACATTCTAATGCATGATTTTTTAGATTACAACTGGTTCTGAAAGATGATGTAGGTATATGGGTTTAGCATAGTGTTTTGGTGATATTGATTTGATTGTTCAGATTAACTAAATGTTGGTTGATGCAGATTAAGTTTCAAAGTCTGATGGGTCCAGTATGAAAAGTTGATGAAACGAGGCCTTCATGTGTATTGTTGTGTACCAGGAGCATCCAGTCTGAAAATTTATGAAACATGGTCCTTGGAGGAAGACAGAAGGTTGTAGCCTTTTGTAGGCCGGTGCCTACATATTAGTAATCACATTGGCTAGTACAAGATCTAGGGGGTTGCAGCTCACTTCCAGTAGAAGCTGGAAAATGAGAGAAGGTTGTAGCCTTTTTCAGGTGGGTGCCTACGCACTGGTATGAGTTTGCACCAGTACAATATTGTAAACATATTTTCTTATTATTAAAAGAAGACAGAGATGACAACATCAGGTGGTTTTCACCCACATTGGGTTTCCACCTTAAATCTTCGTGTTCATGTGTGTTGCTTATGTGTGATGGTTTATTCTATTTTTACTACTCTATTTTGATAAGTTACTGATGCACTGGTTAAAGATCAACACATGATAAATTGTCTAAATCACAAGTTTTCTAGATGTATGCTGGTTTCTCTAATCATAGTTGTGTGTACACGCTAGTTCACTTCACAGAAGTAGCGTATATAAATCTATTTGAGAAAGGAAAAAAAATTATCAGAAAATATTGATTCACCCCCCCCCCCCCCTCTCAGTATAATTTCCAACAATTGGTATCAGAGCAGGTCCTTCTGAAGAAGCTTGATCTCTTGAAGGAAGATCTTTCATGATCAATAATTTCAAAGGCATGGGATCCATCAGACCACCAATCTTGAATGGGAGAAACATAGTATATTGGAAAATAAGAACCAGAGTCTATCTACAATTGCTTGGAGCAGATGTTTGGGAAATTGTAGAAGGAGGATATCAATTTCCAGCAGAAATTCCTACAGACTTTGTAGATAAGAAGTTATACGAAACTAATGCCAAAGCTGTCAATATATTATTGGGAATCCTATCAGAATCAGAATTTGTCAAAGTCATGCAGCTCAAGATAGCCAAATAAATATGGGACAAAATCATTCAAATCTACGAAGGAGACTCTCAGGTAAAACATGCTAAGCTTCAAACTCTCAGAATTCAGTATGAAACTCTTAAGATGCATAATGTTGAGAGTGTTGCTAGTTACTTATTATGTATATATGAGATTGTTAATTGTATGAAGAATCTGGGTGAAGAAATAAAGGAAGTTACATTAGTAGAGAAAATTTTGAGATCTTTGTCTTCTAAATTTGAGACAAAAGTGTATGCCATAGGGGAAAAACAGGATCTTCAAACTATTACAGTGACACAACTCCATGGAAGCCTAACTGCCTTTGAAATGAGAAAAGGAGGTCCATCAGATATGAGAGAAGCCGCTTTTAAAGCATCAGCAAGGGGAAAGAAAAGGAGGAGCACATTGAATCAGGACACATTTTAGAAGAAGAGGATGAGGTAAGTTTTGTTAAGAAGCTTCTACGAGGTTCCGAAAGATTCAAAGGTAATCTACCTTTCAAATGATTTGCTTGTGGTAGAGTCAACCACTATGCTGCCACATATCCTCATAAAGATAAATATGAAAAGGGAAAGGAATATGCTAAAGGCAATAGAAAACAGGTTGTGAATAAAAGGAGTTACTATACACATAAAGATAGTGATGTTTTATCTAATAGTGACAAAGATGAAACTGAACAAGATTATAGACTACTCATGGCCTATGACAATGATGATTTTTTGGATGCATTAGAAGAGGAATATTTTCTGGAAGAAATCACTAGACTCAATTTTTTTTAGACGAAAAGAATATGATCACAGATACTTTGACACACCAACTTGCTGAAAGAGAAAAAAATAATGAAAATCTAGAATATGAAATTGTGAGTCTAAGAAAAGTTCTTGAGAAAAGAAAATCTCTTAATCTTAGATTTTCTAAAGGATTAGAAACTTTAAATGAAATCATCAAAGTTTAGCGTTCTGCTTTGATAAATACAGGTCTTGGATATACTGAAGAATCATCTCAATCACAGAAGTCATAAGCCTCCACCAGAAGATATCTTGATGTAGCAAACACCAGTGAACAGTATGTCAATCGTCAGCAAAGGCCTAAAATTACGGAAGTGGCTTTCATTGTGTGGAGTACAGAGGTGCATAAGAAGCATGTGCAGAGGTGGGAATAACAACAAATGGAAAAAAAAATTGTAAACAAAACATTCTTGAATAATGGCAAAACGCAGACCTCACATTGCCTTAATCATTTATTCAATGAGGAAACATATTAATATGATAATATTCAATGGGGATAATTATGATAGTAATACAACATATTAGCATAATATTCAAAGTTCATAATCATATGGATTATGTTAGGCATTTCTTTAAGTGATATGTCATTGGACGGAGTGTGGAAGTGCAGAGGAATATTTCATTGTGCTTTTTCTACACTCTACGCATTGTCAATAAATTAATTCGCAGTAAATACGTGGACTATGTTGTATTGCAAATATTAATATTATCATCATTTATCATACTTGAGGAGACTTTACATGTAAATATAGATAGAAAAACATGAAAAAAAAAATTTCATGTACCATAGTCACTTTCTATATATATTTTGTGGGGGTGTGGGGCCATCTCTACGACATTTTCTTCTTTTAAAACATAATTACACCAAAGGTGTTCCTATGATGGGTTTGGATGGGTAGATATGGATAGCCAATAAGACCCTTCAATTTTTGTCCTCCTCCCACTAATAAATTTTTAGCACATGGAAATATCAATTGCACTATTGGCCTGTATGTAAAGGTTTTTTTTTCTTCCTTCCTCAAAGTATTTTTTACCATGAAAATGATTAGATTTTTATTTTTTACATGAAGAGTGCTCCTCCATGTGTATCGACCTTTCTGCGGAAATAATATTTCAATCTGGGATATTTTCTGGACGATACCCTTTTCAGTTTCTCTTTCGAAGAAGAACAATCGATGGGCAGCCTGTTAGACGAGGCGTTCTCTACTCCAACAGAATCCACAATACCCACAATCTTGGTGTTCCTATGGCATTGTTGCATTGTTGTTATTGCAATGATATCATTTTCTTAAAATATTTTAGTTTTTCATCCACACCATTGGGATATGTGGGTCCATCCAATCGTTATTTTGGAACCTTTCTCTACACCCATTACACTATAATTTTCATGAGAAGGCTTTTGTCATTGGGTATTAAAAGCACAACCAGATCGAACATGAGCACACATCCCTTTGTAGGCACAAGAAAAATAAAACAAAAAAAATGCATTATGTATGTCAAGTGAATGCCATGTAACACTTTTTAGGCAAAATATATCGAAAATAAAACTTTCATAGAGAAACCAAATTGGAAGACTTTGTTTATTGAATTAATTGGCATTGACCCATTTAACCATCACTCCATTGAGAAGGAAATGGTTTACAATTTAATATTATTTCATATAATCTTTATGATTAATTAAAATATGCATAGGTTTAAGAAGATATTTTATCAATATTATTAATATAATATGGAGAATTACAGTTAGAATTATAACCTATTAAACACCTTCAATTACAAACATTTTATATATGAAACCTCCTAGAGCGCTCTTATCCAACTTGCAATTAATTTTGGATCTTATAAGCCCTTCCTTTCATGAACTCGCAGGGCTTCAACATATGCCCCATCATTGTCTTCCCACCCCACATATCTCAAGAATTGATCATGCATTACATATTTGTCGCTTGGCCTAGAAGATCCCGAGGCTCGATCTTGTAAAATATTGGAAGAATGGGAGATCCCTGAGTCCACCATTTGGACAAGATCATCTAATCAACATTATAATTCCACATATATTGGAGAAAAAATACATAGAGCATGGGTTGTTGCAATAGCTATCCTTATTTCATAAGGTGTTTTGTCTCTCGGCTCAATTTCTGCATCTAGAAATACTTTGTATCTAGGGGAAAGACAATGATAGAGATGACTAACCAAGGCATTATTATAAACTCCATGGTAATTTATAAATATCTCATATCTTTTTCCAGGGCTATCACTGAGAGATGCAGCGATTGAGGTATCCATTATTGACAAGATAAATGAAGAGAGGCAAGTTGGGAAGGGGAAGGTATTTCAATGCCTAGTGTAAGCCACAATTATACGTTGTGTCAAAAGGTTACCATGTGATTTGCAAACAATTCGTATGTCTATGATTAATGAGAATTACGCATGACAAGACCATGTGCATTTTAAGTGGTAAATTTATTGTTTACACCCTGCTACCCACCATGACATTGGTAATTTCATAAATTTAACTTGATATGGAGCTCGACATGCATTTCAACCTATGGTTTACTAATTGGAATTTATAGATATATAAATAAAAAGAAAAAGGGATAGGGACTCATTAATTTCTTACATTTAACTTTTTTGGGAGCTCGACGCACATTCCAAATCTATATGATATGGTTTACAACTGGACACATTAAAATAAAAAGGAAACAAGATAAGTCTAGTGGAAGCAAAAGTAAATTCATAGGTTTCTCATCACAGGTTTCTTTTGATGAGAAAGCGCAAGTAATTTTTGTGCGCTTGAACGAGCTGGAAGAGAAGGTAAATTCCATGACTTCTATAATTGTTGAGTTGAATAAGACCATTTCTTTTATGAATGCCTAAAATATTAAGCTAAAGTAGCAATTAGGTTTCCTCTGTCAACTCAATAATATAGGAAACTAACATCTGGTGACGCCCTTGCCTATGCCTTACCGTGGCCTCCATTTCCTACATACCCGACGTCGGTTATAGATGCTAGCAATGGAGGAAGGGTTCCTTTGCTCCCTATACCTAGACTGAAATCCCACTCGTAAAAACAACCTTCAACACCTTCCAAGGACTGAAAGCCCTCAAAAAGTTCTTCTATTATAGTTAGTTCAGAGCAGAAATTACAAAAGAAGAGAATCAAGAAGGTCGCTAGAGTTGCTTTTCTAGGGTTTTCCTTCTTTATATTTTTCCTTCTGGGACGAATAGGTCAACTTCCAGATGCAAAATATTTAATATTTACAGAAGGAAGTAGTAGAGAATTTCTCAGTAATAGCATAGAAGAATTATCTAGAGGTAGATTGTTATTGAAACCCATAAGTGGAGGTAGAATCTTGACAAGTTGGGACAAAGGAGGGAATTCCACAGAGGTTATAGATGTGGGTATTGGGACTCAGAGACTAATAGGAGACATGAAAAAAATAATCCTACGTTTACATACCATTATACAAATTCAAATAATGATAGAATGAAGATGAGCAATTGTTCTCCACGAAGGCATCAATACTTGCAACATGGTGTGCCTTGTTCTGAGGTCAAGGGCATCATAGCAAGATTCAAAATGGTGATGTAGCACTTCAGCTTGAGCCTCCACATGAATCACATCATTAGATTGCAGGGCTTCTTTGAGGTGGCACAGAAGCTTCTTGAACTTTTGAATGCATTGGAGGTGATAGTCCTAGATAACCTGCTTTCAATCTGTTCAACAAGAAACAAAGATGAGATTAACGTTAAAATCATTTGTTTGTTAAAAACGTTGGGAATATATAAATATTAGAATTTGATGTTTATAATTTATTGCATACCTGGCATTGTGATGTCTTATTCTTGGTCGAAAAATAATATGGAAGGGTTGAAGAAAATTAAATATGTGTATCATGTTGTGCAGTGGTTTCTATTTGTATCTATATAATAAATGTTGGGTTGTTATATATTCATTGTTGTATATAATTTATCAAATAATGATTTAAAAATATTACTAAAAATATTTGAATCTATGTATTTACACATATACAAATTTAGCTACGTGTTCTTATCAAGTAATTTAGTTCCACTAAAAGAAACTATTAATGATGTTTGCATTGAATATTTTCGCAGATCTTAAGCATATGAATTTAATAGTGGTGATCTTTGTTCATGGAAAGATAATATTCCAATTGTTACATTCCTTCGGAGTACCTTTATAACCTTAAAGAAAAATGTTGATATAATAACTATATGCTACTAGATTTGTTAGAGAGAAATTATTATCTTCTCTGGCATTTTTCTCTCTCTCTTCTCTGCGCTCTTCATATGTTGTCAATGGATTGCTTCTAAAAGAAGTTCTAGTGGGATTTGTTAAACATACATGGAATGTAAAAAATGCATATGAAAGATAAGAATTAGATTGCCTTTATTATTAACAAAATGTTAATTTATAATACATTGTGCATGACTATTGGATTTATCTTCCAACGTCTATTAGACTTCGGTGGTTGTTCACATTCCACACAAACCCATGGAGGATTAGGTTTCCAACATCCCCCCCCCCCCCCCTCCTTAACCTGAAGGGGTATGTATGAGTCCAAGAAGAGATTTGTAATATAAAATGTGAAAAAATACATGGAAACACTAGGTTGAATGTGTTCTCTGAAATGTTGGTATAAGGTGAGTGGTTTAAGGATAACCACCTACACTGGAATGCTTAGTGCAGTTCCTAGAACTCTTCCAAATCTGGCATGAAGCTGAGGTCTTATGCTAGAGGAAGTGCTCCTCATTTTTCCAAGAGGGAAACCTTCAACCTTGAAAGGGAGGTCTCACACTACATTAAAAAGGAGAACCCCAACCTGAAATGGGAGGTCTCAACATGTGACATTTAAGGATGACCACCAACTCTAGAATGCTTAATGTAATTCTTAGAACTCTTCCAAAACTAGAAAGAAGTTGAAGTATTCTTCTAGAGGAAGTGTCCCCAATTCTTTGAAGAGATGTCTCAACCCCGCATAGATGGTTTAAGACTGATTATCAACTGAAGGCATGCTCAGGGGCATATTTGTCTCTGGCTACAACTTTGAATCTGGTATGGCAGGTTGTGGCTCAAGCTCGCTTGATGTGGCTTTGAAGATTATAGATGATCATCACTTGCCCCCCTATCATATACAAGATGAGATTATGGAGAAAACTCAATTGCAAGACTGTTCAATACTCTAGAACAAGTTTGGACATATGATTGAAATATCTTCTTGGTTGTTGAATCCCATTTCCAAGAAGCGATCCATCCAAGATGAATCTTTGTTCTTGAAGAAGGCTTGCTTTTGAAGCATCTGTTTAAAGAATGAGTACGTTGACCACAATTCTTTCACAAATGAAGATCAAAACAATAATATTTCACATGGACAACTCTATCACAATGTTGACATTTAACAATCTGTTATTGCTAATGTGGAGGAGGACTAGAATCTGAAACAGTTGAAGGCGAACTATCATGAAAAAATCCAACACTCTGAAATTTGATGGGCTTTGAGTAATTTGGAATATGAAAGGACACGTCCTTGACATATCTAAGACCATTTTTGTGGTTGTTATGGACAAGCTCTTCCGAAGGTCTGATGACCGACTTGGGAAGTGCATACTGAACTTTTTCTTCTGCATGAAACTCTGCTCTTGAACTAGGCACTGAATGTGATTCAACCTCAACTTTATATTCTTGAAGCTGATGGGATTCTGTCTTAATGTTCTGAACAGAGACAGGGTCAGAATGATGACTCCACTATTGTAATTATTCTTGTTGTAACTATGATTCAAACTACAAAAATTAATGTTTTCCTGTGCATGTTGTAGAGAGGTTTGAATATCTCTAAGAGTGTCTTTGCTGACTTTAACTGTGATTTCACCCATAGATAAGATCAGAGTGCTTAATAACTCTAATAATCCATCAATTTTCTCCATTACCTAAACAATTCAAGTCAACAAATGACCAAAAATGTATCGTTTTAGAAAATTAATTTGCCAACTTTTGAACTTGAATGTGAAAGAGTCCAAAAGTGTTCACTATTGATATCAAGGAAACAATAGGGAAACACATGAACCTTCTTCTTTTTTTCTCTTTACCTATCACAACTTCAACATATTCAAATTCCTTCACGTTGTGAAAAAGGAGAGTCAGACTTCACTAGAGATTACAGTTGGAGAACTTGTTTTGTGTTTAACTGTGGACTATAGAATTCAGTCAAGAATGGAAACATCATTGACTAATTCACCGAACTCGAAGTCATAATTGACGTTGGCTAAACTCATCCTTTAATAAAAATATTTTAGGAGAAATTACCAATTTAATGCAAGATTGAAACCGTCAGAAGGAATACAACACCTTGACAGGGATAATAAACCAAAAAAAATTGTTGTATGCGCACAATATGAATACATCGCATCTATAAAGAATCATTCTATTATGTAAACCTTGGCCACTCCGCTATATAACTATGTACCAAACTCCAATAGGACATGTACCGTTCATTCGACATCAGACCAAACGTACAATATTTAATTCACATGGTTCAACACAAGTTCCACAAGCATATACTTTAAAGTTCAATGCATATATCACCATTCAAAGCTCATACCAGGAATGACACATGAATACTGCGCACTTATAAACTTCAAGCTTAATGCATTTCTCAACATTCCTCTACGGCCTCGACTTCATGCAATTTTTAACAATCTTCCATGACTTTCACAAGTTGGCTTCAAAAAACGGGTTCGTTTCTATCTATCAATGGCTTACCCAACAAAATCGTGCAGTTTTAGAAAACCAAGAATTCCATAGACTTCAAACCAAAGTCTTCAAATCAGACACAATCACAATGAGCATGGAACCTGGGTCGTATTTAGCTCCAGAACCATTGTTTGAATTGCAAAATCAGAGCACAACCAATAATACATGAAGAAATTTCTTTCTGATAATTGGGTATGAGTGAAATTTCCCAGATATACCAATCTCCCCTTCTTCCTTCTTCGTTGCTACTTTTCCCAATGTTGTTTCATCATCGTTAAAGGTCAACAAAATAAAATCACTAGAAAGTGCTAGGAAAAATGATATTAATTGTGCCTACAAAGATAGGTCTCCTAGTGTCATGCCACTGGGCAATCTCCCATCACTAGAAATGATTATGCAAACCTAAATTAGGATTGTGCAAAGCTCCTTGATCAGAATGTCACTTAGATGAAATGGGTGTGCAGAGCTTGTCTCTCGAAATGTTGCAGACATGCACAAAGAGATTTGAAATGCCACAAACATGTGCAGGGAGCGTTATCATTGAAATAGATAGCACTCTATCTAACAGAAAGAACCTATACTTTTTTTTTTTTTTAAAGAAGAGAAGGAAAATGGTCACCGGTGGAGCATAGGTATGACAATATGTAGTGGTATATTTGGGAGGCATTAACCAAGTGGAGCATAGGCATGCCAGTTACGATATAAAGGAGGGCGGTTGGTAACAGACCTACGAAGGGTGGTTTCAAAGGAGCATTTTATAATGGAGGCTAGTAGGTGATGCCACGGTGAGTAGGAGTTTTCTATAACAACGTGGTAATGGTGAAAGCGTTGTTCAGGAGGACCAACTATGGTATGGGAGATACCACAGTAGTTTTGGTGGGTCGTGTGCCTGAGGAGGACTGTGTATGATCTAACTGCGAACAAAAGTATCCTGCCTGCAGCTATATAGGCAATGTCCATCAAATGCCCATGCAAGATCTGTAACCACTTGATCATGAGCCTCGAAGTGACCTGCATTGTGGAATTTGCGCCCAGACGTGTAACCTATCCAAATAGATAGAATGCCAAAACCTTTTCCAATCGCTACAAGAACTTTGTCTATGTATTGTGGAGGTATGACCAAGGAAACCGCCACGACAGATACTGAATCAACGAATACTACCTCTTTCGAAGGCTTGATCAATGGTAGTATTGGGATGAGAAACAATTATAATGATGTTAAGATGATGATATCGGTCAAAGAAGAATTTATGAGAAATTATAATGAACACCACATTCTTTTAAATGAATAGAAGTGTACCTTAAATAAACCATTAACTTCACCAAATGCAGGATATTCAAGATTTCTTCAAGGCTTGGCGAAATCACTGGGGCTTCGCTCAATGAACCTCTAACCTATCACGTTGGTTCTGGGCATATTAAACAATATCCCTAATTTGACTATATATTGGAAAATATCCCTAAAAATCACATTATTAAACCCCCTACCAATACGAATCCAATACACACGTTCCCAATTAAAAAAAACCCTACTTCCATTAGATATTGTTGGTATCCATTTTTTCATTAACATTTTTTATACCTCTTTATATTTTTTCATTAACTTTTAGCTCTATTTTTATACCTACCAATATAAAAACCTTTTACCCCCTAAATATCCCCCAATATATTATGTCATTTTTTCTTCGATATATATCCCCCAATATGAACCCACGTGGTATGGTATTGCTCCCTAGTGAAGCCCCCATGGGAGAAATTCAGCGCACATTCATTGAACGAGAGTGAGTCTAAGCATTGTAAGTAATCAAAAGGTTGTAGTGGTCCCTCTTTGTCCTGAAAAATGCTTAAATAAGATACAAACCCACAAGCGTCATTGAGACAAAGAAACTTAGGTTTACAAAGGCCACAAAAACAAGTGCTCAGACAAAATTGAGAAAATATGAACTCGCTCAGATACCATGTTAAGCATACATGGAATGTAAACAACGCATATGAAAGATAACAATTAGATTGCCTTTATTATTCATAAGATGCTCATTTATAATACATTGTACATGATTGTTGGATTCATCCCTTGGATTCTGGTTGTTGTTCACATTCCACACCAACCCATAGAGGATTAGGTGTCTAACAGGATTAGTGATTGCTCGTGTGAATTTAGGAAGCCCAACTTTCTATTTTGGTTTATCTGGTGAGAAATCTAAATGATTGATCAACATAGCACAAGGGTAATTTAGATAGAAGCGTTGTGTTAAATTTTTTTTTTTTTTTTCAAAGAAAAAAACTTCTTTCTATTATGAAAAAAAAAGTACATATATCAGTGAGAGTAAATTTCAATTGCCATAAATTTTTTCAAACCAACCATCATCTATCTAATGACACAAGTAAGAGTAAATTTCAATTACCATAGATTTTTTCAAACCAGCCATCATCTATCTACTAACACAAATCGCAAAAAAAAAAAAAATACATTTCGTCAAACCATAACATTTTTGAATCAGAGCACATAATTAGAAAACTGCCATAAGTCCAACACAGTTTAAAAACGGAACTCTCTCCAAATAGAGAAGCCTGACAAAGAACCCTGAAGTGGGAAACCCATGTCATAATGGGATTGAACCTTCCCTATAAAAGAGCCAAAGCATAACCGTTAGAAGATGATGTGATCCGAGAAACTCTTTCTATTATGAAAAAGAAAGTACGTATATCAATGAGAGTAAATTTCAGTGGCCATAGATTTTTTCAAACCAGCCATCATCTATCTACTGACACAAATGGCCGATGTGATCCGAGAAACTCTTTCTATTATGAAAAAGAAAGTACGTATATCAATGAGAGTAAATTTCAATGGCCATAGATTTTTTCAAACCAGCCATCATCTATCTACTGACACAAATGGCCAAAGAAAAAATACATTTAGTCAAACCATAACATTTTTGAATCAGAGGAGATAGTTAGAAAACTGCCATAAGTAAACATTTTTTGAATCAGAAGACAAAGATTTATATTTCTATAAATTAAATCACTTTTTAAACTTTTAAAATGTTAAATAAACATTTAAAATAATGTCTTATTGATGATGTCAACTTGTTTAATTTTCAGAGCGACACTCAACTTGTTTAATTATGTTTCAATAGGATTTTTTTATGGTTTTATGTTGCATATTATTTTATAAGTTTGTTTGAACTATAAATATATGTTTTTGAACATGCTCATTTTAATATATATGTTAAATTCTTTTTTAGGTGGAGAGATGTGTTACTTAAAAGTTACATTTAAAAATAGTAAGATAATATTTTAATTAATATTTTAATTTGCACTTTAATTTATTTTTACATAATTTATATAGAGATAAGAAACACAAAGTAAAACTAATAATTTACCTTTAAATATGTTTAAGAAATGTAATTTTTTCACTACTTAATATTTAAATTGTATATTTTTACTTTGCATATGTGGAATTTATTTGATTTTTAATATCCAGTTGATATATAAGATTTTTAAAATATCAATTACAAAAAAAAACTTAACATGGGTTATTGGGTTGGGTGGAGAAGCACTTTTTAGCTTAGTATAGGGTAGATGTGTAGGTGTAATGTAAATATGTAAACAATTTTAAATGCAGGCTTAATTGAAAAAAAAAAAATTAAAAAAGTAAAAAATAAAATAAAATAAATTGATACAAGGATGAGTGCAAATATTTAAATATTGGCTCAATTAATAATAGAAAGTTGAAGAAATAAAAATAAAAATAAAAATCAATTTGTTCTTTTTGATTTAGTTATTAACTTGTTAAAATACCATGGGCCATTGGCTTATCAATACCACATGCCCAAAAACCTTAACTTATTTCACAACCAAAATATTTTATAACAATATGACAAGATTGTTAACCATCGATATTCGTCCCAACTTTATGGCGGGTATTATTAACCTGTAAAAACTAGGTTTTGTTACAATACAATAGGCAAATATGATGGCTTATCAATACCACGTCCAAAAAACATAACTTATTTGCAATCAAAATATTTTATAACAATATGAAAATATTCTTAACCATAGATATTCACCCTCACTTTGCCATGGATATTATTAACTTGTAAATATAATTTGTTACAATACCATGGCTTATCAATACCACATGCCCAAAAACTATAACTTATTTCACAATCAAAATATTTCATACTATAACTTATTTCACAATCAAAATATTTCATAACAATATGACAAGATTCTTAACCATAGATATTGGCCCCCACTTTGTCATTGATATTATGAAATTGTGAATAGGCTTTGCTACAATACCATGGATAACACCATGGTTTATCAATACCGCATGCCAAAAAATCATAACTTATTTCACAATCAAAATATTTTATAAAAATATGACAAGATTCTTAACCATGGATATTCATCCCCACTTTACTTGAATATTACTAACTTGTAAATAGGCTTTGTTACAATACCATGGGCCAATACCATGGCTTATCAATACCACATGCCTAAAAAAT
>APFE031257614.1:0-25735 GCA_000404065.3 Pinus taeda
ATTGGTAATTTTTCTCTTTGCATGCCCTTTCCAAAAATGCCAAGTTTTCAAAATTCCGAGCAGTCCTTCAAAACAGCCGCGCTTGGGACGCGGACATGACACAGGAAAAACCTGTAAATGGCACAAAAAATTCACAAATGACAAAATTTTCTCCAAATTTCTTGAAATTTGGGCTGGGAGTCCCCAATCAAGTACCATGCTCATCCAAAGAGGCTTTGGCCAAAATTTGGAGTGGATCGGGCGTTTTCTTCGTTTTTGTGTTTTGGCCAACCGTCCTTGGAGCACCTTCGTTCTCGCCGGTATTTTTGACATTTCTCTCAAACCATGGCACCTGTGTAAAAAGTGAAAGAGGTTTTTCTTATTTGGCATGTTGTGGACAAAAAATTCTCTCAGTTTTCCAAAATTCATCTCTGATGGCTCTGAAACATCATTTGGGTGAAACTTGCCCCGATGTGTGAGACAAGGAATTTGGTCGAAATGAAGCGAAATGAAGGGGATAGGGAGCTTCTAAATTCTGGGGGAAATTTTTGGGAGTGGGGAGGGATGTTAGGCAGCAGGGGAAAGTGGAACCTCAGAGATAAAGTGAGGGGAAGGGGTCCAAAAGGCAAATCACAGGCCAAACCTAGAAAATTGCCAGGTTGTAGCTAGAAACTAGGGTTTGTGCAAAAATGAGGATTTTGGGGAATCTGAGTGTTGGGGAGTGTATGATATGGTACTTGAAGGATAGGGGAAGGTGTATGAACATCAGGAAACAATTTTTTGCCATTGATTTGACCATCCAAGAGAAATTGGCTTTAAAACCCTAGGAGAGGGAAATGAACTTGCCAAGGCACAACTGAAGCATGAAAAAGCTGTAAAATGACTCATTAGAAACTGACATGATAATGACAACCCTATGAATGATGATAGGCTCAGCTGAATGATGACATAGCCTGCCATTTGGACAAATTTAGAAGGAATGAAAGCCAACCCTAGACCTAATGCCTAGTGACCAAATTTTGCTTGAAAACTCTTTGAAATGACAAAATTTGACCTTGACACTTCAAAATCACTTTGTAAGAGCATAGTTGATCACTGTAGGAAGGCTGGAAAGACTGACACTAACAGAGGGAATATTCTATGATGATTCTAAGTAACCCATGGTGGGATAACTATTGGTGGTTTCCCTCTTGCACCTTTATTCTTGTATCTATCAGTGATTGCAGAAGGAAATATGGTATGTTGAGCCTGTGGTGAGGAAGTGTTTCTTCTCCAAACCTCAATTCTTCAAGAAGCCTAAAGTGATATCCATAAACCACACTATACCTACCTTCACATGATATGTATTTAATAAGGTGGTAGCTTACCTCATTCCAGGGGTATGGTAGGCTTTTTCTCCTTACTCCATTCTTGTCCTCAATGGGTTCTTCTCCCTCTAAAAATAATTTCTTCTTAGTAGTTTGGCTATCTCCCTTGTCTTCCTTTCTCCAAGGCACCCCTAGGGAAAGTGTGGTAATTCTTCTTATGATTTCAAGTGTGAGCTCTATGGAGAGGCTTCTCACCACAATAGTGGCATGGGCTCTTGTCAGTGGAATGAGGGAGAGTGAAACTCTCAGGCCACTTCATCATCATACCCCCTTAATTTCTCAAAATACCCCATCCAGTTATGCCTCGTGAAAATTTCTAACACTGGAGGGTGTTGGTGGATTTTCATAGTGTTAATGGGCTCCCTTCCATTAAACCCCACTGTCATTTTGGCCGGTGAATTTTGAGGATCAGAGATGGTTGATACAATTTTTAGTGCAGAAGTAAATGGGACTAAAATAATTGTGGAGACAATTCCCTTACAGAACTGCCAAATTCACTCAAACTAGGAGATTTTATGTTCAATTCACTTGGAAAAATGAAAATAAATATAGAGCCTACCTCCTCATGGTGTTTGTTGTAGCCAACCCCTCTGTTTCCCCTTCTGAAATTGCTCTCGACCAATCCTGTAGACTATCTGACTGTATCCTGTAGGATTCATGTGTGATCTTGTAGGATTTCCAGTGTAATCCTGTAGGAAGTCTTTCACAGTAGAAAGATGGAATTTTTGTCTTCTGTAGGTTGCTTGGGTATGAGAGTGATTTTTTGCTATGAGCCTCGAGGAGATGAATGCATGGGTGCATGGTGATCAACGATTATTTCCTCTTATGGTCAAGTTGAGTGAGGTGGTGTGCTAGCAGCCAAGGTACAAATTTTCTATTTTTGGACCATTGGTCCCCACTACCACCTCATCATTCCCCTCTCCTCGTAATCAACTCCCACTTTAGGCATCCGTAGCCTTAACTTCCTTCATCCTCCTCTTTTGTTTTGACTTGACTACTACCATGTGTGGGAGGACCAACTGTTTTGTCTTTGTCGACTAAATGAAGGTGGCCAAATTAATTGGCCACCTTTCACTTATAAGCCAACTTGCTCACAACATTTACATATTTTGGCTACATAATGTAAATGAGAGAGTGAAGCGAGGTACTTACATGTGGTTCTAATACTTTGTTGCAGTTTGTTGAAGACATGAGGTGCTTGTTGTGTGTTGGTTGCATGTTATTTTTCCTTATTTTTTTATCACCCTTTGATTATTCCCTTGATGTGCAGGTACCTAGTGTTGAAGATGATGGTGCTGCTGCTTCTCTGGAGCTTCTTTTTCCCTTGGATATTCATGCTGGAATCTTGTTGCAACTCATGATTTTTATTCTGTGGGATAGGCTGCTACAAGAATTCCTACAGGATGTCTTGTAGTTGCTTCTCCCTCATAATTTTTTATCATTTCCTCTGCTTGGATTTTGAGGATGATGACATGGATAAAGAGGAGGTATAGGAGTGTGAATAATGAGAAATACACTTAGGAGTTGTTCCCTTCTGCTTTATGTTTCATTTTCCTCTGTGTTTTCTCTGAAAGATTGTGAAAAAAAATTTGAAAACTCATTTTTTTTAATGATGAATGCAGGGGTAATCAAGGTGGAGAGAGGTATGGTAATGAAGTTGTGATGTAGGGATGTTATTTTATTTTTTGACATGGCAGGTCATTTTCTCTCCCTAGGGTTACTTCCTTTAGGATTCCCGGGCCACTGTAATTCCTACAGGATCATCTTGTAGGTTTATAGGGGATCCTGTAGAAAACACAATCCCCTTGTAAACTGAAGAAAATGAGAGAGAAAAATGAAATAAATGGTGGAGTGATGAATTATTATGGGTGGAAAAATAAAAATGTTAGTGAAATAGGTCCCTTTTTTATTCTCCTTTTTTCTCTGACTGTCCACCTGCTGACCTGCAAACAGAAATTTTTCATGATTTTTTTTTAAACAACTAGTCTGCCTCTAAGAGGCTTTCATCCTAACTATTTTTCGTGGGTGCCTCAAGAGAGGTTTTCACCCAGAGATATTTTTATTTGCTTTCTTTTCTTTCCTTGTATTTTTCCTTTCTTTATTTTTTTGACACCATTGGGCCACCCCAAGAGGTTTTCAATTCAATAGTGGGACTCAAATGCCTCATGGACGTTTTCACCTGAGTCTCCTTATTTTCCTTTTTTTTATTTTTTCTTTTTTCTTTTCTTAGTGACGTGATGAGGCAGGAGCTGAGACTTGCTCCACTACCATCACTATTTTATTTATACCATCAATGAACTCTTGCTTTGACAATGGTCTTTTGTAAACTTTCAATATGTGTCCATTAATAAGTAAAGGGATGGCCTCTACATCTATGGTTCTGATCTGCACTAAACCATTATCATGACATATTTCTATAACATAAGGCCCTAACCATCTTATCCTTAACTTTCCCTTAAAGTCTTTATATCTAGAATCATATAACAAAGCCCAATCACCTTCTTCAAATTGTGTATCCTTAATGTTCTTATCATGCCATATCTTCCTTTGAAGTTGAGTTACCTCTATTTGTAGGAGGGCCTAAATTCTAAAATCATCTAAACCATTCAACTTGAGAAACCTCTCCTTTTGTGCACTGCTGGGATCTAGATCTAGTTGGGCTGTTATCCTTAATGTTTTATACTCAAATTCAATGGTTAGCAGGGCCTTATTCCCATAGACCAGCTCATATGGTTTGAATCTAGTGATGGTTTTCCAAGTGGTATGATAGGCCTAGGTGGCCTCAACTAATCTATCTGCCCAATATTTCCTGCTGCTACTAACCACTTTGGTCAAGATGTCCTCCAGCACTCTATTGGTTACCTCCATTTGCCCATTAGTTTGTGGGTGATAGGGAGTGGAGGTCCTATGATTGATCATGTTCTGGCTAAGAAAGTCTTCAATCATGTTGGAGGTAAATTGGTTGCCTTGATCAGTGACCAGTTCTCTAGGGTACCCAAATTTGTAAACTACATTCACCCTTAAGAACTCATCCACCTTCTCCTCTGTTGCTGCCTTAATTTCCTTGGTTTTATCCCACTTAGTTAGATAGTCAGTACACACAATGATATACTTCTTTTTCTTGGAAGGAGGGTTAATAGGTCAAATTAAATCCATGCCCCACTTGTCAAATGGCTCAAAAGTCACTTGTGGTTGCAGAGGAATTTCATCTCTTGAAGTAGGCTTTCCCATCCTTTGGCACCGATCACACTAACTAGTATATATTTTCACATCTTGATGAAGAGTGGGGCAATAATACCCAGCTTGTAACACTTTAAATGTTGTCCTCTTTGCTACAAAGTGACCTTCACAAGGCCCATCATGACAGGTCATAAGGATCTTAAAGACTTCCTCCTCCCTGACACATCTTATCAAAATTTGATCTGGGCCAAGTTTGAAGAGGTTTCCCCCATTCCAGGTGAAGGGGTTGCTCTTCCTCACAATGCTTCTTTTCTCTTTGGAGGACAGGTTTGGTGGGAGCTATGCAAATACCAAATAGTTTGCTATGTCAGCAAACCATGGAGAGAGAACTGAAATGGAGGATAAGTGCTATCTGATAACTGATCATCAACCATTCGCTCTTCACCTATAGGAAAAGTTAATCTGGACAAAAAATTTGCAACAACATTTTCCTTGCCAGGCTTATCAACAATAGCTAGATCAAACTGTTGTAATAAAAGTAACCATCGAATAATGTGGGAATTCACATCAGGTTTACTCATTAAATATTTGATTGCAACATGGTCAGTATGTACAAATTTTGATATCCTGTAATATAATGCCTAAATTTGTTCAATGAATGCACAACAGCGAGGAGCTCCTTTTCGATCACTGTGTAGTTCAGTTCGGCCTTTGAAAAATTCTTACTGATAAAGTAAATGGCATCATGCAATTTCTCATCTATCTGGCCTAGGGCTACTCCTATGGCTTTGTGTGAGGCATCAGCATGAATATGAAAAGGAAGGGCCCAATTTAGGCCTTGGAGAATTGGTGCAGTGGTTAACTTGTTCTTCAAGGTGTCCAGGGCCTCTTGACAGCTTTTTGACCATACAAACTCAGAGTCTTTGGCCAATAACCCAAATAAAGGAGAACCAAACTTGCTAAAGTCTTTTATAAACCTTCGGTAGTATCCAGATAACCCTAGGAAACATCTGACATCTCTCTGCTTTTGTGGATGTGGGACCCTTTGGATGATAGCTATTTTGTTTGGGTCCAGCTGCAGTCCTTGCTGAGATATTGAATGACCTAGCACGGTCCCTACAGTCATCAAGAATTCACATTTCTCGTTGTGAGAGATAGGTTCATTTCAATGCATTTATTCAAAACCTTACCTAAGTTGGACAGAGCCTCCTCGAAACCACCTCCATAAGGTGTGAAATAATCCATATAGATTTCTACCGCATCATGGATTAACTCAGAAAATATACTCAAGATTGTTGTATGAAAAGCGACAGGAGCATTGCATAGGCCAAAAGGAAGGACCCTATGGGCGAAAGTACCCTAAGGACAAGTTTAGGTGGTTTTATCCTGGTCTTCTGGGCTTATATGGATTTGATTGTACCCATTGAATCCATCTAGGAAAGAGAAAAAAAATTCCCTACCAGGCCATCTAGCACTTGGTCGATGAAAGGTAGAGGTAAATGGTCCTTC
Source organism: Pinus taeda (assembly GCA_000404065.3). Lineage (NCBI taxonomy): Eukaryota > Viridiplantae > Streptophyta > Pinopsida > Pinales > Pinaceae > Pinus > Pinus taeda. The sequence continues at coordinate 6,036 of APFE031257614.1, forward strand.
CTTTTGGCTTTGTTTAATTCCCTCTAATCGACACAAATCCTTCACTTACCATTTTTCTTTGGAACCAACACCAAAGGAGAGAGCCACCCACTATCTGATATAGGGTAAATGAATCCTGCATCTAGCAGTTTTTGCAATTCTTCTTTGACTATATCTTTAAGAGCCAGATTCATCCTCCTTTGGGGTTGTCGAATTGGCTTGCAACCTTCCTTGACACAACTTTTCTTCTTGGAGAACAGAAAGAGATGGATTGATTTTCAAAGTTCTCTCGGGGCCAAATTCTATTGTTTTGAAATGGATAGGGTTGGAATCAGCTAAGAATAGATCAATTTGATGGTTTTTTTGGGTTTCCTTTACTACTTCTTCTAAGGACAATGTATTGGGAGCTGGACTTTGGAGTATTTTTTCAATCAAATGATCTTAATCCTATTTTCCCCCTCCCATGGTTGTTTCTAAAGTATAGAGTTGGGTAGAATAAGTTTCATCTTCCAGCCACAAAGGTAAGTCATGTTCTAGAGATGGCTAAGCAGGAGGTATAGGACTAACTGCTTAGACATATGCCCATTCTTGATGGTCATATTTCTATCTTTGTAGGTAATGTAAGCATTAGTAGTGGCTAACCAAGGCCTCCCAAGTATGAGAGGGTACCCAGTAAGCTTAGCCTTAAGCTGGAGAACTGGGAAATCTATAGGGAATTCCCAAGAATCAATGGAGACCATCACATCCTCCATAATCCCCTTAGGGGTCACTATGGAGTGGTCTGCAAGTTGCAGAATTGTTGTGGTCTTCCTTAATGAACCTTGGAGGTTGGGCTTGAGCATGGTGTCCTTGGTCATCACATTAATGGTAGCCCCAATATTGATCAAAGTGTGTGGGAAAATGATGCCATTTATTTTCACATCTACTATAGGGCTTCTAGGGTCCAAATACTTTGGACAGATTACCTGCCCCAGCATTAAGTTGGACAGTTGTACAATGACAATAATGGTAGGGGAATATCTTCTTCGCCTCCCTGGATGCTTGAAGCACTTATCCTTAATCAACTTGTTGTAAATAGGTACATCCTTAATAACTTGGAGAAGTGGGACTTTGACACATAGGTTTTTCAATTCTCCCAAAAGTTTAGTCTCTTCTAGGGTAGGTTGGAGTAGTTGGATTAATCTCTCAGGAAAGGGTGGTGGATTTACTTTAAGTAAGATTTCCTCTCTTTCTTCCTCAACCTCCCTAGGTGGAGGTAGAGGTTGGTTCTTTGGGAGTACTCTCCCAGATCTCAGGTTGATTTCTTGAATCTCCACAGCATAAGCTGGATATGATGTCTCTCCACTTTATAGTTGTTGTGCCTATCTATTGTTCAGGTTCGGATTTGGTTGGGCAGGTGGTGAAGGAAATAAAGCTGGAACATTGTTTTATTAGGGCCTTCACCCTTGCGGTGGTGCATTCCACTGAGGTTGTGGCGGAGAATATGGTTGAAATGATGGGTTGGCTGGCTAGGAATGACATTGAGGTGAAAAGGACCAAGGAGGAGGTGTAGACCGGGAAGGATGAGTAGGGGACCCCCAAGAAGGTATGGATGTGGTCTGGATGGGGTTGTAATATGCATGGGGTGACCCTTGCATGCCCTGCTGGTATGGTCTAGGCCCATGAGGTCTCCTTTGGTTTATCTAGTAGAGCTTCTCAGTGACCCCTTCAACTCCTTGATATACAACTTTGAGTCCACGTAAAGAGGGGCACTTATCTGTGGAGTGGTTTTCTTCATAGACTAAGAAAATTTCAATAGAATTCAATGGACATTCATTCCTAGGGTGCCTCCTAGTGCATCTAGGACAAAAAATGACCAAGGCTCTCTCTGCTTCCTCATGCTTTCTCTTAATGTGCATAGTATCCATTTGTAAGGCAAGGGTTTGCAACATCTCACTTTTGAAATCCTCCAGCATATTTCCAATTTCACCCTTGATGGATGAAATGGAATAGGATGGACTGACCATAGGTTGACTACCCCTACCTTTTTTCCTGGCTACCCTAGAATGGTTTCTAAAGACAGTCTTGATATCCTCAAAGGGTAATTGGTAGATATCCCCTCCTGCTAACAAGTGTAGGGTATTCAAAAGGTCTTCCCTTACTCCTCTAAGTAGGACCAGCTTCAATGATGCAGGGTCAAGTGTGCACCTGGCCCTTTTGTAGCTAAGATGGAATCTTTCTTCATAATCCTCTGGGGATTCATCATTGCCTAAGGTAATTCTAAAAATTTCCTCTTTAGTGTCTTTAGACCTACAGTAGTCCCGATACTTGTTGTTGAAGGCTTGGTGCATCTAAGCCCAAGTTGTGATGCTATCTCTGGGTAAACCCATGAACTAGCACAAATATGCATCCTTGGAGTGAGAAAATGCCTAGGATCACTCAAAACTCAAAACCAAGGTTAGGAGATGGTTGGATTTGCTCAACATGCTTGGAGGACTTTCTATGTAAAATGATGAGATTGGTGAAGATCTTGGTGAAAGCAAGGAATGATTATGGAGGGATGAAGTTGGAAGGTGGTTGCCTACTATGAGATCCCTTTAGATTTCTGAAGCACCTGTTTTGCATCAAAAATTTATAATTTCCAAAAAGTCATGTAAACAAGAATAATTCTAACAAGCTAGAAAAGCATAATTTAATGAACTAGCTCTCTACTCCATGCATGAGGAAAATTGTTGAATAAAATGGAATCATAGATGAGATATACAAAAAGATTGAATGTGGAAGAGATGGAAATTAAATCCTACACTTGCAAAAATGATCAAATGCTAGTTCAAGTACAGTAAACTCTAAATCTTATAAGGAAATGGAAATTTGTCTTTTTGGGGCTGCATAAGGGTCTTTTCCTCAAATCATGATCCTGAGGGAAGAGGTGAGGCCAAGACACCTACTAACAACTTTGTGGTTAGCCTTTTATCTCTTCTAACCTGCTACTGAAGTAAAGCACAAATGGAAGCAAACTAATAAACAACTAATCAAATCCATGGTACTTGCAATGAAATACTTCTAGAGACAATCTAACCATGAATCTATGAAACTAAACTCAGCATACAAATACAAGAAGAGGAGCCTTTGCTACTAGGGTTAGGCCCTAACCCAAGAGCTTCAACCCTCTAAGTTAACTCAATTTTGGACCAAGAAAAAGCTCATTTTCATTATCAAAATAGAAAATTACATCAATGTCTTCCACAAGCCTCGAGCTCGAAAGTAACTAGTGTTTTTACAACAAAAATTTGAATCTGAATGAGGCTCTAAGCTTCTATACTTATACAACTGAAGTCCCCAACAACTTCCTTAAATCTAGGGAGGCTCGGCTCCCAAACTCGAGATGAACTAACTCTTTGTCTATCACTTTCTCAGCTGCCTTTTAATCTTCATGACTTCATTGATTACACTCTGAGATGGTGTGATTAATGGAGGAATATTCGAATAGGGGAGGAGTAAATGAGGAGGATTTACCTCCTACAATCTCTCTCCCTTGTCCCATTCGAGTTTCAAACCTTATTCTTGCCAAAGTTCCTTGATTTTCTCTTCCAAACCTGCATTCAATGCATATTAGTCCACCTGGCATAATATCTCACTTTAACTCATCTCATTAAACAAAATATAATCAAAACATGTAATAAATTATGAGAAGAGTTGATTTTTACTAGCTAGGAGGTGAATTAAGGCCCATATAATTACCCAATGATGAGGCTCATCAATGACCATTGGCCCAACGGTTAAGGGCCTAGGCCAGCGAGGGCAGGTGGTTAGGCCCAACCCTCGGTCTTATGGCGCTGAGGTTACCAAATTTTTCTGTTCACGAGGTTATTGGGAAATTTAATTATCCAAAAAATTGCACCTTCGATAGGAAAAATTGTTGTCTCCACAGCGGAAACCAGGGTGAAATTGTAGCATTTCTAAATTTTTTAACCAGTTTGTAGGGAAAATAATAGAGAAGGAGTTTTAAAAGCTTGTTAGGGCCATAACTTGTTGATTTTTTGGCCTTTTGGAGCTCAAGAAGAGTCCATATAGGAGTTTTCGAAGATTCTGGATCTAATGGTGACCTTTATTTCATGATTAGAGCACATCTGAGGAGATTTTTTTCAGGTTCAAGTTCATGGGTGTATGGATCAATTAGTGTTTTGGAGCAGTTCTTGAAGGTGTTTGAGCATGGAGAAGGCCTTGTAGGGGTTTTCTTACCTTCAAAATGTTATTGCAACAGTTGTGACTTGTAGGGTGCACATCATTTTTTGGACATTGTGGATCCAATGGTGACCTTTATTTCATGATTAGAGCACATCTGAAGAGAATTTTTTCAGGTTCAAGTTCATGGGTGTATGGATCAATCAGTGTTTTGGAGCAATTCTTGAAGGTGTTTGAGCATGGAGAAGGCCTTGTAGGGGTTTTCTTACCTTCACATTTTACTGCAACAGTTGTGACTTGTAGGTTGCACATCATTTTTTCTTTTCTCACTATGTCTTGTTGAGGAAAGCTTTCTTTTTGTACCTCAATGTGGAATCGAAATACTTGTATGCTCATTTTCAGATGGAGTACTAGGTCTTTGTAGGAGACACCTTTTATTGTTAATGGTTTCATGACTGACTTTAGGTTTTCATGATGTTTATAGTGAGATCTATTTGGAGGAGAATGTTTCCTTGAAGGAGAAGCTAGGCTTTGGTCATGCAACATCACCCGTGTTTCTCCCACAAAACTTTTTTTCTTCCTCTCAGCCACCCAATTCTGTTGTGGGTTATGAGGTGGTGTCAACTCCCGCCGAATGCCTTCCTGTGCACATATTTTTTAAACTCATTTGACATGTACTCACCACTGTTATCACCCCTGAGAGCCTTCACTTTCCTTCCAACCTCTTTCTCAACAAGTGCTTTAAATTCAATAAATTTGGAGAATGTATGGTCTTTCTTCTGCATGAAGTAGATCTATCACTTCCATGAGAAATCATCCACAAATATAACATAATAAATATGCTTGGAAGTGGAGGTTTTCAAGAAATTTCCTCATACATCAGAGTGGATCTTTTCAAGGATTGCATGTGCCCTGATGCCCTGATCATTGAAGGTTATTTTTGTGTACTTCCCCAATGTACACCCTTTGCATGTATCCCGCTACTCTAGTGCTCCATTCGGTATTCCTGTAGAAATTGTTGCATGATCTTCAGAGCTCGATAATGAAAATGGCCAAGTCTTATATGCCATAATTTTTCGGAATCTCAGTGCTTCACCTTATTTTCTTTTGTACTTAATGTTGCACGGTCTTCTACATCTAATTTGTAGAGTTTCTTCTCTCAAACCCCGATTTGCTTCATTTGTCTCATGTTGATGTGTCTTAAGAAAGCCTTTATTTTGTTGAATATCACATCGCATCCATGGTCTTCCAACACCACAATGGAAACTCAATTCTTCTTCAGACCTGGTACATACATCACATCCTTGGGCCTAAGAGGGGAACTAGACTCCATCTGAAAAGTAATTGTACTGATGTCAATCGCACTATAACAGCCATCATCTCCCATATCAATGTGCATTAGGATATCCTTCTCCTCCAAGTCACTAAAAAAATATTTTTTTCCTGTCATGTGAAATGAGGCACCATTGTCAAGATACCACACACTACCCATTACTATGCTTGCCATGTATGCAATGAGGGTAAAATCAAGTTCAAACTTTGAAGCCAAGACTTCACCAAATGCTCCTCCTGTGGGCATCTTTCCTTATTTCTTATGTGGAAATTTCATGGCATAGTGTCCTATTTCATGACAGTGAAAGCCCTTGATTTTGGACAAGTCTTCCTTCTTGCCCCCTTGACCCAATTCCATTTTGGATTGGGATTTCTTCCTCTTCCCTTTCTTTTCCTTTCTAGCCAAGGCACATTTTTCCTCATCATCACCCTTGGATGAGGTTTTGTCTCTAGTGTTTTGTCTTATCTTGTCCTATACCAAATCAGACCAAAGGCATTCTTGATTTGGTAGCCTACATTTACTAAACCCCGATACTTGTGCCAGCTCTTGGGAAGGCCTAGAAGTGTTAGGCTTGCTAGATCATACTCTGCTACAATGATACCAAATTGACCCAATTCATCACAACATTGTGTGAACATGCTAAGATACTATGGATATGAGTCGCCCTTCTGCAGATTAATATTTTGAAGCTTGCCCTTCAGTGCTAGCTTCCTATGGTCACTATTGTTCTCGAAAAAATCTATCAAGACCTGCCACATTGCATATGGAGTATCTTTCTCACGGAGATTAGAGAAAATATGGTCTTGAACTCCCTCCACTATGATCCTCCTCACCTTTGCTACACACTTACTCCATTTTTCTAGATCTTGAGAATTAGATGTTGGAGGCTTCGGGATATCATTATCTATGAATTCATTCAACCCATATCTTCCAACACTACGTCCATCTCATCCTTCCAAGCAACATAATTTGAGCTACCCTCAAGGGCGTACTCAAGTCTCAATATATAAAAATCCATCTTGCTAGCTCTGAAGAATTTTTCCTACAAATTCGATCCACCTACAAAGACAACTTCGAATTATCTTCTCTATTGTGATTCTTGATCTGATACCATGTAGAAACTTAACGTGTAGATACCAAATGTCTCATGAAATTTACTAGATCACAAGACTTGAAGCTACTCTACTATCTTCATAAAGTAAATCACAATCGAGAACACAAATCATTAACATGCACCAAGATTCAACACACATACACAAGTATTGATCTAAGGGAAAGCAACTGCTCAAAACCCTCTACTATCTATATTGCCTTAATCAAATAATAGAGAAGAAATACAATGCTTGTTCTAGCTTGAGAAACCTTTGCACTAGTATATCTCACTTCCTCACAGACTGACTCAAGCCAATACTTAGCCAATTTCTCAGCCTTCCAAGATCCTATTTCCTTGCATTGTTCCCTTGGAAATTAGGCCTCTATTAATTAGGAAATTCACCAATTTGGATTGCACAATTCCTTTAGGGCCTTCTTTGACTACATGCACCACCTGTACAACTTGGAATAGTTTAGAACTTATAGTACACTGATGTTGAACTCCAATCTTAACTGGGTAAATAAAATTCTCTACATGCATGAGTTAATTTAGGTCGATTTATCAGTGTAACTAGATTATCACTCAGCATGAACGAAGTTACACACCCTTGACTGAACCTCCACTAGTTCTACTAACAGTGATAACTAGTTACATTGACAATAACTCAAATTAACTAAAATAGATTGTTATGAATTAACAATCAATCATGTAGAATTTAAATCAAGTGTATCCAACTCAAGTTTACTAAGTTAACTGAGTGGCAAGACCCATGTCACCTCAATTAACTACCTCCAAGTATCATATTGAAATTGAAATTTGAATTTCTCCTAATTTAATCAAGGAAAATTAAATTATGATTTTCTTGTTGTGTTTTCAACACCTTTGAGGAGCTTCGACTGAATTTATGCATTTTTTCTTTCATGCTCCCCCTGATACCAGGTTGGTCTCAGTGTTGTTTTTGCTCCTTTCTTTTCCATACTCTCTTGAATTTCATATGCAGGTTATTTGATGCATGTTGGAGGTACCTGCACCAAGGCCCTTTTTCTTCTTTCATCTAGATTCCAGTATGGTCAAGGGCGGCTGACATTTTTTTGCCATGTGGCCCATATTATCACAAAAATAACATCTGATATGTCCAAGAAAGGGTAGAAATGGCTCAAATATCTTGTTGTTCTACCTTTTGCTACTTGTGCCATGAAACCTACAGTCAACATATTTATGACTGAAGCCATTACATGAAAAGAAATAGCCATAGAATAATTTTTTGTACTTGGAAACCAATGGGGCTGATTAAAAATTCTCCTCATTCAACTACTTCTTCTATTGGGATTAGTTTTTCTTTCTACTTTTTCATTTTGTTGAAGTGTGTCTAAAATTCTCACAACGGAAACACCTTAAATTTCTCGTATTTTTCTTTGGCACATTATTCATCTCTTGATTTTGATGTCGGTTTCCTTCATTTCTAGTGGAAGTTTCTACTTTGGGCTCTCCAATTGTTGCTTTAATTTCTCTTTTTAGATTTGATCTGCACTCTTCTATTTCTACTTCAAGTTTCTTGCAATGATCGATCTAATCCTTAAGTTGATTACCAATCTCTTCTTTGGGCTTTCTTTCCTCCTCTAATTAATTTTTCAAGTCAGAAATTTATTCCTTGAATGCATGCTCTCTTTCCTCAAGAATTTGGAGAAATTTATTTAGATCTTTATTTTCCCATGTGAGCTTCTCTATCAATCTTGCTTGTGCTTTGTGTTTGGCTTCAAGAATCACCAACCTCTTAAGCTCCTCATCTTCAGACTCCTGCATTGGAAAGACACATTCCTCATCTCTTGAGGATTCAACTCCAAAACACTGATTATTATATTCTTCAATGGTTCCAATATCATCATCACTAGACTTGCAAGGAAAATGTCCATGACTGAAATATTGGTTTCCATACCTTTTACCAGTAGAAGAGGATCTCTGTGTTTTGTTGCATTCTTGGTTTGATTGCAGCTCTTCTTATTTTGAGATTTTTTTCCTCTTATTCTTCACCATGGCCCACGATCTTCTCTTGAGTGATCAAGCTTTGCTGAGAGAACCTCGCTCTGATACGAATTGTTGAAATTGAGCTCACTACAAGGGGTGAATCAATAGTGTGACGATTTATTAAATTTTAAAATATTTTTATCAAAAACAACCAAGTAGCATAAACACATCATCTAACATAAGAAATTATCATAAAATCATCATATTGAAGCACCATGACAAATATTAATCATGCACACAATAGAACACAAAACATTTCTAGTGGAAAACCCTCTCCAAGGGAAAAAAACACCCATTGTTGTTGCTGCCAAAATATTCCATTATGCTAAACAAATTATTACATAGAGAAGATATCCCCTAGTAGCTATAAGACTTGACTACTAAGACAGTCTCCTATCAATATCAGTTGGAAAGTCTCTTCTCTCATGACTCTACAAACAACCATTTTTTGGAAGCTACCACAACCAACGAGCCTCACCCAACACCATTGGACTCTGGATAAATCTGCTTCTTGTTCTAATTTCTCTTCTAGAAGGAACCCACCTTGTCTACACATTATCTATAATGAATCCTCACACCTTCAACACCTCCTTGCGAACCATGTTTCATGCATTTTCAAACTAGGCTCTCAAACCTGCTCAACATGAGCAACCCAACAGCTTCACTTCTAAAAATGATAAGTTGATACACACACTACTCAACACAGCTACAGGTGTACCACAACCACAATCAATCAATCCTCACAACCACAATCAATCCTTAACCACACTCCAAATACTCACAAGAATATATATCAAAATATTCTCAACAATTTCAATCAATACCTTGGGAAAATACCATGGACACATGTACCATAGTAAATTCTAGGTCAATACCATGTTTATGCCAATAACATGGATCCATGTTCCATGATAATCTCTAGGTCAATACCACGGGAAAATACCATGGAACCCTATACCATGGCAATATCCAAGCGAATATCTTAGGAAAATACCATGGTAATAATAATACATGTCATTCCAATACCAAGTGTTGAATTGGACCACACACAAATCAATACCAAGGTAATGATACCATAGTAATACTAATACCTATAATTATAATACCATGGTAAAAATCCTGCAACTAACAAGCCAAGCAACATAATCATCTGCAATACATGCCAAGGTTGACATCAATGCAAACCTATCAATCACTGTAACCAGCAACTACACTAATAACGGCATCACCAATGCCAACACTTTTGTCTTTGTTGTTTCTAGATCAAGCCACTAGATATAGGGAGTTTTCTATCTGCATAAGGAAATTATCCATCAAACAATATGTTTCATGCTACCAGTACCATGAGGAGGTCACAAGAGGGTGATCATATAGAGCAATAGGCTCTTGCGTAGGGAAGTACACAACAAGTTCTAGGGTCCACAAGTACAGGTTCACAGGGGTCAGTAGGATCACTAACTTTTTGGGTGAATGGTACATAGGTTCTAAGTTCACCACAAACCACATGAGTGGTTTCCTTGCCAAGAGGAGAGGCTCCAATTGAGGATTTTCCCATACCAATTGAGGAGGCTACTACATGGAAGAGGAATCAACAATGGCTTCATGAGAATCTAAAGGAAGCACAAGAGGTAATGGGTAAACCCAATAGGTTAGTGTGAGAGAGCATACCACCAGAGAGGTTGGGTGGCTATGTAGCATATGTTGTCAAAACAGAGCCAGCTAGTTATGAGGAGTTTTCTAATCAGTAGATCTACAGGGATGCCACGGTGGAGGAGTATGCCTCCATCATCATACCTTTCAAAGAAGTTTTTCTTGGTGATCAACACTTCTATAAATTGATTTATCATTATTATGTTGAAAATAAAATTATGACATTGGAGAAACACCCAATAGTTTCATACCCTCATTAACCATTTTTCCAAGTGAAGTCCAAGTCATATTTGAAGGAAATAATATGATATATTCCCTTGATCCATATTTAAGTATCAATAGCATTATATGTTGAACCTTACTTGAAATGTTTTCCATAATATCATTAAGACTATCCATTATTACAATTGTATTGGATCTACATTTTTAGTGCATTATTATCATTCATTTCCCTTACATCACCATTTTCGTATCAATTACTTGTTTTCATCCCATAAGCCTACTTATACCATGCATTTTGATAGACATTGAATGTTTCCAAATTCATTGTAAGTAGATCTCTCTTATTTATTTCCCCTTGTCTAGAAATAACAACGTTTGATGCCATGGAATTGAATTGTCTTGAAAGGATGGCTCTCGCTCACTTTAGGGTTTTGAAACTCTCCTCAGAAAATCTTGGCACTGATGTCTTGGATAGATCCTTGGTCAGTAGCCATGGTGGCCTAGGGTGAGAGGGCTCGAAGATATACCATGAAAACACACATGGTCGTGGCTATGGCTTTGGTTTTCTGGTGGATACTCATATGGCATTGGGGCACTCTATTCTCAAGGTTTCCACTGGAACAAGGGAGTGTGAATATGTGGTCACAAAATTCATGGTGTATTTTCAAAATACTTTATATGACACCCTATTTTTTGCTCTGAGGTTTGCGGTCATGGATGAGGGGTTCTTCTCTCCGCTGGTGTGGTCATTTCGAGATAGATGGGCTAGTTTTGTGAGGGTATTTCTCTCTCAATGTTTTTTCTTTGTCATAGATTATATTTTTGGGTTCCCTGAGTGGGGCTTCACTTAGAAGAGGAGGCTTATGTATGTTCCTGGGACTGGTATTTCCCTATGAGGGGAGAGTACACAATCAATCGTTGTTTTGAATACTATCTTGGGTATTCACTTTTATGATCACGATCCCAGAATTTTGGGCTTCCTCTCTCGACTATACCCATGGAATTTGGGTACAATTTCGTCATGTGTGGAAGTTCACAACTTCAAAGGACTGGGAGTTCACAGTGTGTCCCTTTCTTAATGTTAGAGGACACAAAAGATCTCTTTTTGTTTATAGTGGGCAATAATGTAGGCATGTTAGAACAGATGAAGGTAGGTGGATATGGATCCTGCCATATTAATGAGCCAAAACAAATGGAATCTAGTTTTCACTAGAAGGAGCTTGTCATTCCTCTGTGTCAGGAGGAGCTTGTAACTTTCTATATTTTCATTAAAATATTAATGGAAGACAACATTGTTTTGGATTAATGCATCATATATTGTTTATAACCTGAAACAATGTATAATGAATAAGTGGTATACTCTTATAGAGGAAAAAGACCTCATTTATGCAGGGATATTACTTCAAGACTATACACAGATAAAGGATTATGGCATCTCTAGAAATTCGTTTATTATTTTGAATATGTGATTTCATGGTGGTGCTACAGAATCCAGGACAAAAAATGGATCTTTTTCATACATGGATGTAGCCAAGGGAAATCCTTCTCCTCCTTTGGGTCATCCCCAAAATAGCATTGGACCTTAGATCCAAAATAGTCCTAGCCCCTACATTTTTGGATAAATGGAGAATGCTCTTGCCATAGATGTAAATTTTCCAGAGGTAAATACTCTTGATTCTACTCTCATATCAAAGGTTTTCATCTGTAGATTTAATGGTTTTTGGCCCAAACATAAAGCTTTGCACCAATGTATTAACCCTTTGGATGCTAAACTGTGACCCTTACTTATGTTCCAAAAAAAATCATTGTCCAATTTGACACTCAAAAAGAAATGGAAAATGTGTTGAATGAATTCCCATGGTTATAGGGCAATGTGGGCATTTTTATTACACCATGGTTCCAAAAATTTGATGCCACAATTATGGTGGTCTCCACCATGCCAGTTTGGGTAAGACTCCTAAATCTTCCCCTTTCTCTTTGGCACCGCGGGGTCATAAAGTACATTTTCAACACTCTTGGTAAATTCAATAAAATGGATAATGAAAGGACAAAGAAAGGTATATTTACATTATCCAAATTTGTGTTGAGATTGATCTCAGTAAAGGTATTACTAGCCACATTCTATTGAAACATAAGGATATCAATTGTACACAAGTATTATATAATGATAACACGACGTTTAGATGTTGATAATTTTTTCAAATTGGCGATTTACATAACTCATTTCCTCATACCAAAAAGAACCCAAAAGAGAAGAGGAGGCCATCAAATAAACTGAAATTTTGGGAATACCCTAAGCCTCACTAATCATAGGAGGAGGAGGATACTCTAGAAAACCAACTGACCCAGACATAAGAGTAAGCTCAATTACATCATGGCTTACAGAGGAGTGTGGTGAGCATTGATGATTCTTCTCCTAAAGAAAATATGACAAATTATGAAACCCATATGGTGTTAGAACAACAAACTAATGAGATACACATAGAGGATGGCTTGCGGGGCACAAAACGTATCCATGTATCTGAAATCTCAAACTCAGATAAAGAACATCCTCAAGATTTATCATAAGGTACTCTGGCTTTGGTCCCAATATGTACCGACATGGGGGTTTGGCAACATGTCCCAAAAGAAGAAAGGAAAGAAGGGGAAGGTTTCTGCTTCTTGATCTTCCACGATTTGTTTTTTAATTTTTGTTGTTTGTATATATATTTCATGGGCCATTTGGCCATTATCTAGTATGCTTTACGCATTTTTCTTTTTAACCTCATGTGGGATTGAGGCAGATCCCAGGGAATGCACTTTAGGTGAATATATAGAATGTGTTTTCTTTCAGCATATGAATGAAAATACAGGCTTTTTTTAGAGGAAAAAGAAAGAACACTTGATGCCAAATTATTTAGCATGAATTCTCTTCTTGAATTTTTATTCACTAAACATACTTCCTTAACACTGTCAACCATCAATCCCAAAGATATTTTATAAATACAATAAATTTTAAAATAAGGTGTTGTGTGCATGCTTTGAAATAAAGAAATTTCATAAGATATTTTAACAAACTTTATACTCAATTTAGTTTTATAATATGCATTCATCCTTTGGTTATTCCACTAGTTGTCAGACTTTGTTATCACAATTTTACATCGAAAAAATCTATATCATGCAAACAACTCACAAACAGAAGAAAATATAGGTCAACGACTTCAAAATCAACCTCTTCAAGGGGGCAACCTCCTTTACATTACACAAATGAACAATTCTTGGATAATTCAAATGAAAAAAACTCCTTTCTATATATAGGATTCTAAGGGGTCACAATATAATCATAGCCAACATAACAGTAATAATGTAAGGGCACAACAATAGCAATAGTGGGCTTCACATGCATAGACTACTAGAGGACCTGAGACAACACTTAATAACTCAGGGTATCACTCATATATGTCATATTGTGGATAATGACAGATCCCTGTTGACTCAACGGGCCTAGAGAACTAGAGCAGCACTTAATATACCCTTGCCCTGGCAGCATCTATGGAGACAATACATATCCGCGCTAACAGAAGCCCATGTCAAGATAACATAGGGGGAAGACGAGCTCATCTGGGCTTTTGCAAAAAACAGATACTATTCCCCCAAGATTGGATACTTGGTACTTATGGACCCCCACAAGCCTGCAGTTATTGAGCCATGGTGGAATCTTCTATGGAAATTAAGAGCTTCCCCCCGATCTAAGCTTCTTATGTGGTCCATACGCAACAAAAAAGTCCCAATGGGTGAAAATATAATGAAGCGATCATTCTCAAGGCCTTTCTAGTGCCACCTCTGCAGAAACAAGAATGAGGATATTATTCAACTCTTTATACAATGCCCAACCACACAAGATCTATGGAATGGTTTCCTTGCAGCACTACCTTTATCCAATAGATGGCACAGGATCAGCATTATAGATGCTTGGAGTAACTGGTGGAAGGAAACCAACGGCAAGGAAAAAGAACATATCGGTGGTGATATGCTGGGCGATTTGGATTGCCAGGAACCAAATAATCTTTCAACAACAATACCCCCACTGGCCTTCCATCCTAAATAGAGCATCCGTGGAATATCAGATGATACCTGAAGAAACAGCACACAACCAGAACAGGAGAGTTGAAGCAGAAGTCATCAATCACTCCCTCCCATGGGCCTACTTTGATGGCTCAGCTCAGGAACAGGGATGTGGAGGAGGAGCCACACTACACTTATCAGACACCCACTCCTTTAAAATAGAAATGGGACTGGGCGAGTGTTAATTTATGGTATGTTCTATGCTTATAATAGTTTACTTATTTTTCTTATTATATTCCATAAATTAGAAATCGCATGTACATAAAGTAAAGTGTAGATATAACATTAAACGATCGACAAAAAACAAGCCAAGACAAGAGACACAAGATGTGGCGGCTAACCAGGGACAAACCCCACAATGTGTTGGGAAACCCTTTGATCAAATCTTCTTTTATCTTCAATAATTCAGCAAAGAGAAATAGTACAATAAATCTGATTTATATCAGTAGTAGCAAACCCTAGATTAGCAGCACCAGCATTGGCGGCTTCATCATCAAACTAGGGCATACGATATCTCACAAACCGACCATCGGATCGGCTTGATTCCACCACCAAAAGTTATGGATTTTAGAGGAGGTTCAGATGAACCTATGGTGTAGTTTAGATGAGGAGATATGCTAGTCCACGTAGGTCAAACTTCACTTCTACAGTTGCAGCTTTAGTTTCAGCAGCTTCCTTCAAACTAGGTCAGTCAATATCTTGCAAATCGTCCGTCGAATTGA
Source organism: Pinus taeda (assembly GCA_000404065.3). Lineage (NCBI taxonomy): Eukaryota > Viridiplantae > Streptophyta > Pinopsida > Pinales > Pinaceae > Pinus > Pinus taeda. Next base: position 21,328 of record APFE031257614.1, read on the forward strand.
CTTGATTCCACGACCAAAATTTGTGGATTTTAGAGGAGGTTAAGATGAACCTACAGCGTAGTTCAGATGAGGATATCTTATAGTCCACGCAGGTCAAACTTTACTTCTATGATTGCAGCTTCAGTTTCGACAACTTTCGGCTTCACATGTGTGAGGGAGAGACCCTTTTCTGCACAATAGAGAAGAGACTCTTTTCTGTGCAGTAGAGAGAGAGAGAGATGTGATGACATGAGTGAGTCCAAATGAGGAAAATTCCTCTTGTATTTATACACAACTGATCATGTTTGAATAGATGTGATTGTTGGGCTTCTGAGCCTACATGAGTTGTAGGTCGGCTTGATAATAATTTCATAATCAAAATAAATTTATATCTCCATGAATACTTATTGGAACCGGATGATCCTTATATCAATATTACACCTCTCGACAAGAGGAATCTAATAAAAATATTATCAGCCATGAATAAGATGACCCACATGAAGTTTGGCCCTAGTTGCCAATTTTAACACTCCCTCTCAACTAGGGAGAACTCCATCTGCAATTTGTCTATCGGTCATTACTATTCATCCATCAAATGCACTACCCTGTACAGCCTAACCCTTGCCCTGCTCTGCTCTATTCTGCCTGATCTTCTTTGTCTTGTTCTGCCATGTACTGATCTGTACAGCTCTACTCTGCTATGCACTACTATGCTTTGTTCTGTTCTGCTCTGCTTTTGTCCGAATTATGAAGAAGAAGAAATGATCAAGGATGTATCATACTGACTCAAAGTTAGTCTTAGAGTATGTACCACTGGTCCCAGACCAATCTCAACTAACCTGAAGTCAGCGTCATAGTGAGTACAACTCCACTGGCCCCAAACTAGTATCATCCTCCACTGACTCAAAGTCAGTCTCAGATTGCGTACCATTGGTCCCAGACCAATCTCAACCGACCTGAAGTCAGCGTCATTGTATGTAAGTACCACTCCTACCACTGGTCCCAGACTAGTATCGTAGTCTCAGAGAGTGTATCACTGGTCCCAGACTAGTCTCAACTGACCCGAAGTCAGCGTCATTGTATGTACCACTCTCACTATTCCCAGACTAGTACTGCACTGACACGAAGTCAATCTCAGAGTATGTACCACTGGTCCTAGACTAGTCTCAACCGACCCGAAGTCAATGTCATAGTATGGTAAAACTCCTACCACTGGTCCTAGACCAGTAGTATTGATCCCAAATCAATGGAGGTCATCCTAGCATAGGGAGTATGGTAGATACAATGATGCATCCATCGGTACTACTATGGTCCCTAACTTCATTTCCTTGCTCATTGATCAGATGAGATGTACTTCTCATGAGTCCCAGACTACATGGATAGGATGCCTCGATAGGAGAACTAATCAATCCTATCCTCATAGGATAACACATCAATCCTGCTACAATTTCCATGGAGAACACATCAATCTAGGTTTCCATGGAGAACACATCAATCCAGACCCAACAGGAGAACACATCAATCCTACTACAATCGCCATGGAGAACACATCAATCCAAGCCTCACAAGAGAACACATCAATCTTGCTACAATCGCCATGGAGAACACATCAATCCAGGCCTCACAGGAGAACACATCAATCCTGTTACAATGTCACCATGGGGTGTACATGTATACCATCCAAGGATAGTGAATTATCATGTGGTCATATGCTGCTCCAAGAAGTACCCCACACCCCCCTGGAGCTCCCAGAGCTCAATGCATCATACATGACCCTCACTGGAGGGTCTTTGAACAACTCCAAGTTGTTCTCGGAAAGTCAGAAATTTTGCTTTCCCAAGGGGTTTTGTTAGAATGTCGGCGACCTGTTCATTTGTACAGATATGTTGGAGCCTTATAGCTCCTCGCTACACCATATCTTGAATATGGTGGTATCTGATATCAATATGCTTGGAGTGATAATGAAATATGAGATACTCTGACAAACGAATCCCACTATGGTTGTCACAAATAATCACGGTGATATCCAATGTAAATCCAAATAGCTCACTGAAGAGCTTTCGCAACCAAACTACCTCACAGGAGGCCATGCTAGCAGCAATATACTCTACTTCGGTAGTGCTCAAGGCCACCGACTTTTGCTTCCTACTCATCCAAGATATTGAAGCAAATCGTAAGGAGAAACAACGCCCGGAAGTGCTCTTATGGTCCTCCACATTGCCTGCCCAATCAGCATCTGTGTATCCAAATAGTCTCACATCTCCGGCAGTGTATCTTAACCCATAAGTGATAGCACCACGAAGATATCTCAACAGATTCTTGGCACCTATCCAATGTATGTGGTGGGGTTCAACCATATGTTGACTCAACATGTTGACTGTGAAGCATATATCTGGACGGGAGTTCACTAAGAACATTAATGCTCCAACGAGTTGCCGATACTAGGTAGCATTTCGTAAAACAAGTCCAGCAGCACTAATGCTTAACTTCTTGAATTCAAGCTCCATCAGGGTAGTTACAAGCTTGCAATCCACCATATCGAATCTTTCCAATATCTTCACCACATATTTTCCTTGATATAGGAAAGTTTCCCCTAGCTTCTACCACACTTCAAGTCCTAGGAAATAGTGCATTAGTCCTATGTCCTTCATTTCAAATTTAAAAGCCAACTCCCTCTTACATTTGAGAATGAGAGGGTCTGCACCTGTTAGAAAAATGTCATCCACATACAATACCAGTATGAAAGGCTTGTCATCTTCAACCTTAAGGTAAAGGTTAGGATTGGCTTCACTCCTAGTGAATCCCAGCTTCATCAAGTAGCTATCGATCCTCTCATACCATGCTCGGGGTGCTTGCTTCAGTCCATAGAGATCATTCTTCAACCTACGTACATGAGATTTTCAATCATAAATCTCAAATCCTTCAGGTCGCTCCACATAGGCCTCTTCTTTGATCGAATTGTGCAAGAACACGGTCTTGACGTCCATCTGATGCAGGTTCCATCTTTGTGAAGCCACAAGGGCTATGATCAAGAGGATGGTCATATATCCAGCAACAGGTGAAAATATCACATCATAGTCTATCCCTTCCTTCCAGGAGAAGCCATGAGCAACAAAACAAGCCTTATACTTTTCTGTACTTCCATATGTTGCATGCTTTATCTTGTAAAGCCATTTGGAAGTAACAATTGTCTTGTCCTAGGGTTTGGGAACTACTTCCCAGACATCATTCTTCATAATAGACTCATGTTATACGGTCATAGCATCCTTCCATATTTGATGCTTGACAGAATCTGAGAATGATGAAGGCTCATTTTGTATGATCGTGCTCATGATGGTCAGGTATCCCTGATACCTGTTAGGTTTCTTACTTTCACAGAAGGTTCCTTGGGGTGTAGCATGTCCTTCAACATCATCAAGTATCCCCCTAAGCCATGAAGGCCTCTTCCTAGAAGAGGAAGGCTCAGGTGGATATGGATTCCTCCACATCAGGCATTGTTACATCATCTACCCATAGAAACTTCGAAAGTATCTGATCATGTAGCATGGCTCGGACATCTTCCATAATCGTGTGGTTCTTCCTTTCCACCACACGATTCTGCTCAGGAGTATGTGGAGTAGTAGTCTTCCTCTGAATGCCAACCTCAGATATGCTTGAGTGAACCAACTGTAATATATCAGAGGTCTTGCTTTGACTTGAGGGGAATGGTCCCCTTTTGAGCTTTCCTTCGGCACATCCTAGACATACACCTTCTTTCTCTACTCGGAATTCGGGCATCCTTGTCACCATTTGTCTTACACGGAGTAGAGCTTTATAATGAAGGGGGACAAACCTTTGATGCCAAAGTTTGGACTGAAGAGTTGTGTCACAAGACATGACACCTAGCAGACTTCCACTGACCTGATATAGAGAATCAACTTGAAACCCAAGAGCGAAAGCATCTTTAACATCATTTTTCCATATACGTACCTTTCCATCACTCAAGGTTACCTTGTATCCTTTGTCTTCCATTGCCGAGATGGATACCAGGTTCTTTTTGAGATCAGGTACATATAATACATCTTGGAATTTCTAGCCTTCTTGAATGCTTATCCTCTTCCTTGATTCCCAGCTCTCCTCTTACCTTTTCTATTGAATTTTTCATTCCTTTGATTGCCATCAGAGGGATTTTGATCATCATCCCGGTGTGAGTCCTTTCTATCAGGGAACTCCCTTGCATAGTGACCTGCTTTATCGCAGATGTAACATCGTCCTTTTCTTCCACCCTTAGGTCTAGCCTTTCCTTTTGATTTAGTCCCAAAATTATTTATTTTCTTAGCATGAGAAGAAAAGGCAGCAAGAGGACCTTTAGGCATGGGCTTTTCTTGTTCTTCTACCCTTGTTTCTCCTTGAATGCATCTAGCCATTAATTCCTTGAAACCAGGAATTA
>APFE031257623.1:0-15533 GCA_000404065.3 Pinus taeda
GCTACCATTTCAATCTCACATAAAAACCTTTCATCCCAAATTCAAATCTTTAAACTCTTCGGACATTCCCATAAACAATCTCAAAATATATTGGCTGGATTCAGTTAAAGAGTGCACCCTTACCTTTAAACTTCGATGCTTATTCCTCATATGTCTGCCCACTAACTAAATTTCAAACAACAAACAGCTCGAAGTGTTTATTAACAAAACAGCTCGAAGTTTTTCATTTCAGCAACCTGCATATATGGTTTTACAACACGGATTTTTAAACAACCTCCATAACCAAAGGCGCCCATATATTAAGACTGTGTCGGGCAATCATTTTCATGCTTATAGCTTATATCTTACTCATTCTAGACTGCGCCCTTCAGATTCTTCAACAATCGAACTATTCGACTCATGAGATTTATCTGTTTCAAAAGACCATTGTCATAAAACATACCTATTTATTGAAACGCTGTCATCATGGCATAAGTTTGCATCTGAATGTCTCTGCGTTTCCTCCAAGTCAACTACAACACACACTCTTTACAGATCATTCATTTGCGTCCAAACCTTATATCAATCACTGTCTTTGCAGATATAATGTGCTGCCAAATACCACGATTTCTTCTCGGAGAAAAACGTTTCCTCTGCTTCTGATGCAGAACAGAGACAAATAAAGTAGGAGAGCCAATGGCGCAAATGCTTATTCCTTCAATCGATCTCCCATTTCAATACGTCTCTAGGCTACACGTGGACTTTAGCATTCAACGCATCCACATTCAAAATTCACTCCAGGTACTCTATAATATAATTTCTTCAACACCGCCTCACAGTAGATCCTTCATTTCTTTGTAGAACGTCTGATAAAAAAAACCTGTTTCAATTGACATGGGTAAAACAGACCTCTGCGTTAATATTAAAACAGAACTCTGTCTCGGTTTACTTCGATTAGATCATACTTCACCCGATGTATATCTAATTATGTATTGTCTTGCAATGTAATTTCATACAGCTTTATGACTACCGTGCGCCCTTACTACTAATCAAAACAGAAAAGCAATCAATTTACTCAACACACCCAGTTTTCCTCTGGCAATTAATAACATCGATTCTTCAGTTCATGTGTAGAGTCTCAACACACATTAATTCACACGGATTTATTATTCCAACTAACCACTGTAATTTCAATGTTATATAATATCGATTTCTACAACCATGTGCAGAGCCATATCTCAAAATTTATTAAACGCAAACATGTTCATACAGAATCGAATTCAGCATACTCATATGTATATAAAAACAAACATTCACAAAGAGCTTTCTATTCATGGCCAGATATGCAAATCTATGGCCCTTTTGCAAACTGCCCGAAGGCTTCCAAGGAGAAACCTTGCTCACTTCTCACACTAACTCACCCCTTCTTCATGCCCTTGAGGCTTGATGAATTTATACAATTTAAAAATGAACTAATCAAATGCTCAATCCCTTCAATTTCTCAACAAACCCCTAAATCTCTCAACATCCCTAAAGGATAGATCTTTATCCCTAAAATCCTTCAACTAATTAAATTCTCTCATATCCTGTTATTAAATAAAAAGATATTTACAAAAATCCTCACTTTCTCCTATTTTATTCAAATTAATTAATAAAATATTAAAAATTATCACACCCCCTTTTAACATATTTACAAAATTAAAGAACGCCCTTGATGCTCCTGCATCAAATATGGCAGCGGTGACATAAAAAATACTGCAAAAACAAGAAACCCTCACTTTCCTATTTGTCTCCATCATGCAATACACATCTCTATCTTATTACCAAATATTAAATAATTGATTTTTTTTACTTTCAATTACTTCTTATATTTGTGCATTGAAATATACATATACATATACATATACATATACATATACATATCTATATATATAAGTTGATGTTGAAATAAATTACTTAACATGGATACTCTAATAGTTACTTGAAGTCCATTTTACACAACTTCATGAAAATATAATATTTTTGAAATTTTAATTACTTCATCTATTTTTAAACTATATTAATGCCATGGGTAGAGATATGAATATGGTTTATATTTTTGTGCGAAACTTGGCATTGAAATTCAAAATTTTACTCCTTTATTGAATTGAAGCCCTCAAAGTTCATATAAACTTTGTGAATTTTGATTTGGAATAAAATGATAATTTGTGGAGAATTATATTATCTCCCTAATGATATTTTTTACAAAAAATATTAATGTCATTTAATCTTTCCATTTTCCATTAAATTAAATGCTGGTCCTTCCAATTTTTCATACTTGTTAACAAGTATTTATGTGTTTGTGAGCACTCTGTGTGTGTACATGCTATCTACATTGAGAACACTAAATTATGCAAATTCATTTTTTTTTTTTGAAAAAAATATATTTTTTATTATTTTTCAAAGTTGATGAATTAATATTTGAATTGGAATTTTCAAACAAGTGTGTTCATGCACAATTTTTTTCTACTATTTAAATAAATTGAAAATCCAAGCGTAGCATTTTGATGAAGACTTGTAAATAAATATGATGCAATTTTTTTCATTTTTTTCATTTGTATATTTTATGTTATTGTTTTTTCATTCAGCCCCTTTGAAATTGACCTAAAAAATTTCAATCATAAGGTTTAAAAAAAATTATATGAATTAAAAAATTTTGAACTCATGCCACTAGATAGAGGATTCCTTCACGAATCCAACATGATCAACTCCACCACCTAAGAATTAATATTACCTTAAGATAGTTATGCTACAAGATGGTCTTGTAGATAATTTTGTTGAAGCGGAGCTAAAATTCAATTTTTTTGGCCCTCAACAGCTCAATTGAGTGCTTTAGGTAAAATTCGAAATGGCTCGATCAAGCTAAGCCCTTCCAACCATAAAATCCCCACCAACACCAATAACCAAATATTAATGGTAATAATTGGAAATGATTCGGATCTAGGAGATTCATTGAGTTATTGCTTGATCAACCTACTTTTGCGACCCAAAAAATTAAAACATAACACGACCAAATGCTTGTTCATAGAAAAATAGTGCAAAATATTTGTTCATGGAAAAATAACATAGAATCCATAAATTACACAAAGATTGCAAAAAAACATGGAAAATTGGAGGATTCGTTCTCGAAAAGGGGCTAAAGTACCAAAGCAAGAGGAAGCTCAAGAAATTGATAGAGAAAGTATGAGGAAATGTGAGAAAGATTGATATAATAACAACAATAAGGAGATTATCCAATTAAACCAATTGATGCAAATATAGGTAATTCTTTGTCTCAGTTTTCATACTAACTTGTCCATATTGTGCGCATTAGGAAGTATGATTCAAAAAGGGAAAAAATGGAGAATGAAATAATAGAACCAAGATAAAATAAGAACTGAAATTATTAGCATGTATTTATAAATTGAGATGCAACAAGATCTGAATAAAAGTCACTTAGCATGATTAGAGTTCGTTTCAAATTGGAAACCACTTGAGAAGTGAGATTAATAGTACATTTCAAATGTGAGCCACATAATAATTGTAATGGTTAAGGGAAACCCACAAAAACTAAGGATGTGATTTAACCAAAGAAAACTTTTACATTTCCAAATTACTTACATGAATTACAACTCATGGAAATATTTACAAGAGGGATTATAAAAAAGGGTTGTCACAAAGGTGGTCCAAAACCTAGAAACATTAGTTTGATTGAAGATACATATTCTTGTAGGACTTAAAAGAGAGTGAAGGTGTCAATATCTAGAAGGAGCAAGAGTATCCCTCCTTCCAATGTGCATGTGGAGAAGAAATTCTTTGTTAGACATATAACAATAAATATTCATGACATCCATCATCGAAACATAATGGTTCCTTGAATCCTAAATGATGATCCCTACATCTTGAACATGTCACAAATTTCTTCTTTCAATCCTCATGAATGTCATGATATTTTCTTTCAATTGTGTTCAAAGACACAAAAATTGTAGTGTAGGTTCATGCTTGTGCAAAAATGAGTCTATTATCGCATATCACTACAATGTTGTATGGAAGGCTCATGATTAATCAATATTACTCATATAATATAAATAAAAATGAAATATAACATGCACGTGTTGATGAAGTGTTAAATGTTTACACTGTTAATCTTCTTAGAGTGTGGAAATCTAATGTTGATTTTCAGCTAGTTGTTTCTGAACATGTAGTCATGAAATATTATGCAACGTATGCTTCAAAAGTAGAAAAGAGGTTATAAAATTGTAAATATAAGATGAAAATAATTGAAAATATAAAATATGTTGGATATCCTTCTTGTGTGCATAAAAACATTTCCTTGTAGAAACATATAAAAATCCAAGACATTTTTAAATCCTAGGGAGGATTATAAATCATGATTAGTTACTATGAGTCACATGGTACGTAGAAAGGCCTAATAACATGAATGTCACCCAAAATTATATCACATGAAAAGCAGTTAATAACATATTCGTATCATCTCCTTATAACATTACTTTTCCAATTGAAATATTAATTGTAATACTAGTATTTTAATCCCCTTATCCCTCCTTGTTCCCTACTTGATTTTCATGCTAACTTACACGCACAATATCCCAAAAAAAAACTCGAATCACTTGTGCCCCTCTTCACCATAAATGATAGCAATGTATCCACTTTTGATCAGACCAAAGCTTCTTCCTTGTTCTCTAATTTCACTAAAACCTCTATGTAATTTTCTTTTTGTTTCCTTATTTTCATTGGTGTTATCATACTTCTCATCCCACAATTCTTCCACTTTTTTGTTTTGAATTGTGAAATTCTCTATAGCTATCATAAGTTCTTCCTTTAAGAAAGTTATTCTTACTAGTGTTTTATGGTAATGTTAGTTACACGTTTAGCACTAAATGATATGGTGCTGCAAAAGAAGAATTTTTTTTATTCCTTTCTCTGCACGTGAAACCCCTCGCATATACCCCCTTTCTGCACATACTTTATTTCGTAGAATTGTAGAAATGAGATGTGTTTCCATGTACAAATATTCATTTTCATGTAAGGACAAAATGACCCACTACATTATTCTCACACTCACTCTATTTTCTTTGGTCATCGCACTACTTACTACTTAAGAATTGGCCTATCTGAGTTAATGAGTTTTTTTGGTATAACCCACCCTCTTAGGTAGTACTGATTTTCTCACATGCCCATGACAAAAAGAGCTTGGCTCACCATACTAAGCTCGCGGAATGTGTGGAAAGGTGTGGAAGTGTGGATGTCTTTTCTGCATTCGTCCCCTTCCCGCACACATCCCCAATTCCACACCTCCATACACATTCCTAATATGCACCCTTCTTCTGCACACCTATAGCCTGCATAACACTTCTTTCACATGAACATATCGGTTTACATGTATAGTAATGGTAATTTTGGATGGACATGAAAACTGCCCCAAAATATTTAGAATGATAATAAGTGACGTAAAAACATTTGATACCATGATTAGAAAAGTGTGCGAGAAACAACAAATGTGGGAAAGCAATTGTGTTGAGTAGTGCATGTGCAGAAGAATTCATCTGCAGAGCAGAGATGTACAAAAGATGTGTGGAAGTGCAGATAATGACGAACTGCAAAACGATTATAGAAATAGAACATTCTTTAATAACGACAAAACATAGGCCCCATACTACCTTCATCAATTGCACCAGCATATTGATACATACCAAAAGAGGTAGGGACTATGTTGATATGTAGCTACAACTACTGGTTTCCTTTAGCCATCAAATCCATATATAGATTATAAAATTTGTTGTGAATATTGTTTATCCTTTCCCATTCTTTCATAAAAATCTTTGTTATTTTCAAATGATAGTGCTTTATCTCTTTCTATACCATTAATGAGAATTAAACATACAATTTAAAGTTACAATAACTAGTTCTTTACTTGATACTTTATCAACAATATCACACAACTTGTCTTATTTCCTTATGCTTAAGTCACTACTTGTTTTCTAACGTAAATGAGAGCCTGTTTTAAACCCATCTTAATTCGAATAAGACGAGGTAAACCTGTTACAAAATATATTTTTTTTAATTTCACATATGAACTTTAGTTTAAGAACTCATTTCACATTTTGTTCTTAAATTTTAAAATTAGTTAATTTATTTTTAATTTAAATATTAAAATTAAATAATTATTTTCCACTTTCCATTATTTATTATAGTTTATATATAAATAGATATCATATTTCTCTATATTTCAGTTAATATTGAAATAAATCAGTTAAAATGGATATTTTAATATTTATTTAAATTTAACTTTAAAAATAGTTTTAAAAGTATAAAATTTATAGATCTTTTCTTATACTTAACAGCTAAAAGATAATAGTTTTTGGACTTTTAATTACATTATCTCGTCTTAAACTAGATAAATGCGGTATAAAAACAATATTAAAAATCTCTTGTTGGTACGTGAGGGAAAGTTTTGCTAGCATATTGGGGGTAACCCGGGGAGGAGGGGTACCACTCTCCCAGCTATGAGGGGTAGGTAGCTTCCACCTTCGATGAGTTTAAAGTTATGGGAGGGGGAGTTCCTGTCCTGGTTGTGTATTGAGCCCTACCCTCATGAAGGATATTGTGTGTAATTTATTGTTTATGTGTTTATGATATATTTTAGTATTTTTGTAGTATTATTTTTTATTATTAAATTATTTTTATTAAATTTATTAAGTTATTTACATTTTATATATGACGATTTGTGATTATTTGGGTCATTAAAATTATTTTAGCTAATTAGCTAACTTTCAATCTTATTGCCATAGTTGTCTTTTTTACTAATTTTGTGGGCCTTTATCATCCATTTAACTTAAACGACTAAGATAATTAATTCATAATCGAATTTTGTGTTGAGAAAATGAGATTACTATCAAAATATCCATAGAGGAAAGAAAAATAATTATAAAAAAATATGGACAAATAAAAGAAAGATAATGATCAGTCCAGATAATTCAGTGACATGCCCATGTAAATTAAATGGTTGGTAAATTCAGATATTCATCAATCCATAATAAACACCAAAACATGTACTTCATCATATATGTGATGTTGAAAAAATTAAGAAATATTAAGGATTAACTAAATCAACATAGATCCATCTTAACCATTGATCTAACATGAGCCAAGAGGGATCAAATTTCTTTAAGTACAAATAACCATGCAAAAAAACTAATGTGTAATTCTTTATTGTTTAAATTGTATTTTTGAATGTTATAGACACATAACATAGGTTGAGTCATTTTATCAGGGCAAATTATTTTAAGCATATGCTAATATTAATTCATATTAAAATATTTTATTCTATACAACATTGAAATATTCTATTTTAACTTTTTTTCTGTACATAGATATATATGAGTTGATATCATGTGTTAAAATATTTTTGAAAAGTACGAGGTTTAAACATCTTACTGGCATAATTTTTTTACTTCTAATTTTTTTACATGAAATTATATTAGGTCATATGGACAACTAATTAGATATGCATCACATTTTTTTTTCTTTTTTTATAACCTACATTCATTTTCTATTTAGAGAATATTTTATTTCTATTTAGAGAATATTATATTTTTTTATTTTAAGGGGAACTGAGATAATATTTTATTTTTATTTTATTTTTACTTTAAGAGGGACGTACGGACTTAGACATCACCTTCCAACTGGGTTGTAGAATGAGCGTCTTGGCTCACTTCATCATGGTGATTCTTAATTTGTAAATAGGATCTATTATAGTACCATGGGCCAATACCATGGTTTATTTCTATTTAGAGAATATTATGCCTTTATTATTTTAAGAGGGACCGGCATACTTAGACATCACCTTCCTACTAGGCTATAGAATGAGCATCTCGGATCACTTCATCATGTTGATTCTTAATCTGTAAATAGGATTTGTTCATGGGTCAATACCATGGTTTATCTATACCATACCCCAATAAAACTCATTTCATATGAAACTTGTTCATATGGCATTTGTTTTAATTAATTATTTAAATTAAAATGGAGAAAAAGTCATGGCTACTATAGAAATAAATCTAAGAATTTTTTGTGTGTACTATTAAGAATATTCTAAAGTATTATATGGAGGTTAAATCTCTACCATCTACTTAATAATTATGGTAATTAAATTAAAATTTTGGAAGCTTTATTCCAAAATTTACATGTCTATTCACATAATTAAAATAACGCAATCTAATACCAGTATAGATTGATCTTAACTACAGTTCCAGCAAGTTCCAATACTCGTCAAATTTCTAAAAGTACATACCTCTTTTAAATGTAAAAATAATGTTTATACCTTGAGAGACTTCATTCTTTGTAGATCCTATAATATATATTATATATGAATTCAACCACTTGGAACTCCTATTGGGCACTTGGATTGTGGTAGACTAATTAGGTTCAACTTACAACTCTAATAAATCTTTGGATGGGCCTTCAGACAAAAATGAGGGAAAATATACTAAAAGTTGGTCAAAATGTAGAATAATAATGCTCTTGAAATGTTTTAACCATAATTTTTTTTTCTATTTTTTAAAACTAATATATAATATTTTTTAAAAAAAAATTAAACTATATAGGTTAAATTCTTTATTTATGGACATTGTCCACATAAATTATTTTTTTGCTATTAACATATTTCTAAATACACCTTAATATGAAATATTTTATTCATAATCCACATTGAATTCATTAATTATTATTTGTTAATATTTTTAAATGTGACATTAATTCTATATTAAGTGTTGAATGAATTACACATGTCTCTTTTATTATTCTTATTACAAAATAATTGATTTCTTTTGCTTTCAATTACTTCATTAAAATATTTTTTTATTATAATAAAAGTGTTCATATTGAAATAAACTAGTAAACAAGGATATTCAGATAGATTATATAAGCTCTAGAGTGAGATATTTTTAAGACATATAACAAACATGAATTTTCTTCATACTAAAAAATGAAAATATAAAGTTTTTTTATTCAATTACTTTATTTTTTGTCTAAAATTGGTATAAAATCATGTTACTTCACACCGAAATTGAAATATTTTATTTATGATAGAGAGTGGGAATGTAATATTTTTACCATATATCCTTCATGTGAGGTTGTAATATCAATAATTAAACCAAAGTGAAATGTAAACATTTATATTCATCTCTAATATAAAGGAGGATATCTTCTCTTGGAAGACATTGAGTTCATGATTGAGAAACTCACTATTGGGAAATCCAAGGACATTAAAGACAACCAAGCTAAAATTTTCAAAATGGGACGGTCCATCCTCATCCCTCATATTCATAAGCTTCTCAATTTGACATTGAACACGGTTTCCATGAGCCTTGGATAGAAAGCTTGATTGTGACTATCTTTAAAAGTGCACGGTAAAAATGTTCCCTCGAGTTATAGGACCATTATAATCATAGAAATTAATGTGTAGATCTAAAATTGCTCATGAAAATTACTAAATCACAACACTAAAATCTACTCTACTGCTCTGTAGAATTCAATTCATAATCTTGAACACATATCATAAACATGCATAAAGATACCACACACATACACATAGATTTATCTAGGGGAAAGTAACTACTCAAAACTCCTTCCTATATGTATTGCATTAATCAAAGAATATGGATGAATGCAAATGCTTGGTCAAGCCTAAGCACAACCTGCAAGTGTATAGTCTATCCCTCTGCTTGACTGACTGACTCTCGCCAACACTCAGTCAATTTTCAAGGCCTCCAAGGTCATATTTCCTTACATTGTTCCTTGACGAATTATGCCCCTCTTAATTAGGAAATTCCTTAATATAGATTGCACAATTCCTTTAGGTTTATATACGATTCCATGCACCCCCTATACGCATGAGAATAATCTACAATTGATAGTTCACTACCTTGGAACCTCCACTTCAATTGTGTAACTGAAATTCTCTACATGCAATAATTATTTTGGGTTTATTGATTAGTTAACTCGTTGATCACTAAGTGTGAGTGAAGTCACACTACACAATTTGACATTCCACTAGCTCCTCTAATTGTTAGAATTAGTTTAACTGAAAATAACTCAATTTAACTGATTTAGATTGCTAGAAAATAGCAATCACTCATGCCTAACTCAACTCAACTCTTCCAACTCAAATTATATAACTTGATAACTGGGTTACAAAATCCATGTCACTTAAGTTAAGTCATACAAGTTGTCTGTTGAAATGGAAATTTGAATTTTCTCTAGTTTGACCAAGGCAAATCAAACTAAGTTTTTTCTTGTTGGATTTTCAACATTCCCTCTCAACAAGAAAGGGATTAGAAAATACGCCAATCCCGCCTCTATGGAACTCGAATTTACCTTTCGACAAAGCCTTCTTCGAAATATTTGAATCTTGTTCCTCTATTGGAATGTAATCTAGCAACATTATCTGCTTCTCCACACAATCTCGTAGATTGCGATACCAGATATGTATATGCTTGGATCGGTTGTGAAAGACTAGATTTTTAGAGGGCTTGATGGAACTCTGATTATCACAGTATATCATAGTACGATCCATCATTTGACCAAACATTCCCAGAGGAATATTTCTCATCTACATCACCTCACATGTTGCTTGATTGGCCTCCATGTATTCTAGCTTTTGCTAAGCTAAGTGCCACTTATATTTTCTTCCTGTTGAACCAAGAAACCATTTTAGACCCAACACTAAAAATTCCTCCTGATGTACTCTTCCAGTTTGATGGACTTCCTAACCAATATGTATTTGTGAAGCCATACAACTTCACTCACTTTTGTCCATTTGTACCATAGTCCAACTGGGTGGTGCCTTTGAGGTACCTTTGAACATGCTTAGCTTCCCTCCAAAACAATTTGGTTGGACTATCCATAGCTTGACTAAGTTGGTTGACTACATAGCACAAATCTCCTTATGCTCACAAGATACATTTGCAAACATGCAAGCTTTCGATAGATGGTAACCTCCACTACTTCACCTGAAGTAGCATCCTCTTTCCTTAAAGTGGTTGCAGAGGTGTCTCCATGGGTTTGATACTCTCCATGTGGAACTTCTTTAATATCTCATTGAAAACTTGCCTTGAGAGACAAACAAAATCCACATCTCGTTTCCATAATTCCAATACGAGAAAGTAGTGCATTAGACCCAAGCCCTATTCTAAATTCTCTTGTGAGGTCCTCCTTCCAAGATCTCATGAATTTATCATCACCCATTAAAATAGTGGAGCATAGTAGGTAGTGAGTGGATTTTAATGGTGATGATAAATTCATGAGATCTTGGAAGAGGAGTCATATGGCAAAGAGGAGTCATATGCAATTCTTCTTCACCTTAGTCATTTACAAATTGTTGCTTGTACTCTACAGCTTCCCTTTCATTATCATTAAAGGTAATCCTTCCCTTTATCTTATCAGGTTCATCTAATAACTTTTCCAGTAATTTGAATCTTCCCTCATCTCCAGTAAGCATATCATTTGCATATGACTCCTCTTTCATATATAAATCCAAATTTCTGCCACAATTATCAGATATAAAGTTACTATGGATTTTTGTCTCCACATATAACTCTACCAACAAGTCCTTATATTGATCCTTTGCAAAATTTATAATTTCAATAAATTTCATTTGAGCACTTTCCTGTTCATTACAGAATATTCCTTATTTTGACACAAACATGTCATTCAACAATTCAATAATTAAATTCTCCTGAAATATATCATTGTGAAGTATCCTTTCACCTTCTGTACAACTAATTAATGTTTTTTCATCTTCACCTACAACAGAAACAAAATTTTGGTTTTCTAAAGCTTCTTCATTGTTTATAGATTCATAAAAATAATCCACTTTAAAATCACAAAATTTCTAAACTTCTGTATTTGTCAACATCATCAAAAATTCCTTCAAATTTTCCAGACTGCCTTGATTTTCTACTGAAGATACTTCATTATGATTATCATCACAAATTTCCATTAGTTTGTCTTCAACTTCCTTAATAATGACAATTTCCTTATCAATACCATCATTCTCAAAAGTATTAAATACATGCTCAAAATATCCTTCTATTTCAACTATTTCCTCAAACATTTTCACTTATTCATCAACATGCATGAGCACATTGTCCAATTATTGTTCATCACCTGTCAAACCTGAAAATATACACATCATGTCAGTTTCAAAAATACAAGGTTGTTCATCTAAACTCTCATTGACTAGACCTTCATGCTCCTTTGAACTATTCAGATATTTCACTAAGTTATTGAGAAATTCTTCCTCAACATCTCTGATTTCATTTTCATCAAAGAAAACTTCTGGGACTGCATCTTCTTGAATTTTCTCAACAATTTCATCATAAGTCTACAAAACATCCCCCTGTCCTTCACAATTTTCTCTAGCACTCAGTTTATCCAAATAAGACAACAATGTCTCCTTTTCTTCTATGATAGTATTTTGATCTTTCAAATATTTCCTTGACTTAACTTCTTTAGTTGAGTTCTCTATGTCAGCTTCACTTCTCTTCACTTCACAACCCTCCATTGCATTAGCTTCTCTCCCCCTGTCCATTTTCCATTGGTTTTCTATCCATGTTAATATTTCTTCTAACATGATCCAATATGTTTTCACTAAGAGAAGACACAGCCATTTACTCATACCTTTTAGTTTTCTCCACCAATCGAAGTCTTGAAAGTCTTCCTGCATCTCCTTTTATGTTTTTCTTGTCTCTGTCTCTTTCACAGAGTCAATTTCATTTCGCTGCATACCTACAACTTTACATTCACACAAATAATTAATCCCAAAATTATGAGATTCTCTTGCCTGTGAAGATGCTAGCAACACCTTTCTCTCATGTTGATCTATGTAGATCATCTCTTCATCACTATCATCAATGTCTCCTTTCACAAGGTGAGATCCTTTCTTTGTTTCAAAAATGTATTCTACTCCTTCATCCCCAACTGTTCGAAGTACTAATTTCTCAGAAAACAATTGTCTGATAGACCACTTAACTCTTTTCCCAACATAAAATCCTTGTTTCCATTCTTCTCTGATTCCTTTTTGTACTAGCCTCTTCAAGTGATTGAGTTTTGCCTTCATCTCAGCCAGCTCTATGTTCATTTCTTCTTTATTCATTCTTTTCAGTCTAATTGCTTTGGCACTCTTTTTCCTCTGTCTCTGACTTTCCTCTAAACCCCTAATATGTCTATCAATAGTGATCCAAATTGGATCGTTAAACATTTTCATGGCTGTTTCAAATTATGTCAGGCTTCAAAATCTTATGAATAACGAGCTTATCAGAAATGACCTCTAGACAATGGCAACTTGTGGCCAGCACGGAACAACGAGGACCCTCGCTCAATGTGCGCTAACCGTTGGCCCATGGAGGCCATGCATGGATGCAAATTGGCAATCAAAAGCCCAAATCCAGAAATGGAGGCAGTTTATCGTAGGGCTAAACTCTCAGTGAAGGAAAGTCCCGAGCGCTTGGTCATGAGGAAAATAGGAAACTATACAGAAACTGTTAAAAGGCAGTTCCCGTGCCCAAAACCAGTAAGATATCATGTGCACTTCGAGTCATAAGTGGGTTTGGCCGAGTCTCGCGTGATGCCATACATTGGGTGACGCGTGTCCAACAGATGTGAGAGAAAACCACTTAATTGCTTGAGTAACAGTCGAGCAACTTACCCACGCGATATAGAGGGAGACCATAGGATCTGGAGGCTCCAGATCAACGACAGAGAATCAACTTGATGGATTACCAAATTTGACAGGGAAATAGACTGAGGTACATGAGATTTGAGGTTCGGCTTGACCACTGAGCTGGCAGAAGAATCAGTTTCGTGGGCAACCTTGGAGTAACAGAAATAATGACAGTTCAAAGAGAACTGACACTCAGTTCATGAGGAAATAGGTGGCCACCTCTCTATGAGGCATTACACAGTGATGATGACACAGAGCAGGGGAATCCCAACAGACAAAGGCAAGTGATCTAGAGAGATAGGAAGCAGAAACGAACAGTCAGGGAGCGTATGGGCTTTAAGCCACGAATATACAAATTGCAGACGAGACTGAAGTAGAGAAGCAGTAAAAGAAAGTAGAAAACAGAGAAGCTGAGCTGACCTACAGAGTAAAGGTAGCATTGAGTAGATAGAACAGAGAGAGTCCAAGAGTCTGCGAACTCCAGAGAAGGCTTGAGAGGTTCAAGCATCTCCTCTATGTATACCTGTCCGATATTGAGTACCAAATTGGACACATAGCACTGAGACCAGTTGAGGTCAAGACTTAGTAACAGGGAGTTTGTGTACTCTAGAGGCTTGGGGAATCAACGTACCACCCTATTGATCATCATCTATTAAAGTGAGACTCAAATTTAGCTCCTTATTGTAGAAACTCTACTTTAAGGCACAATAGAAAAGGCCACCACTGAAGGCTGGACTAGGAGACGTAGCCCAAGAGGATTGGGTGAACTCCTTATAAAATTTGTTGTGTTTTGTATTTGCTTACTATGTTTCTCTTACTGTTTCAAGTGTCTATGTATTTCACAATCTTATCAATCCATTGCTTAAAATAACATAGACACGCCCCAACAAATGAGTCTGTAATACCTTCATTAATTTCCTGAGGTCATCTAAGGGTGATTTCAGATCAAGTGGTATCAGAGCTCCTAGGTTATTTAAGGTTAGACAAGCTTGTGCTGGATTTTGTTGTTGAATGCTAACTAGATCAAAGCTTAAATTACAAGAAGGAGAGTTGGTTGAGACTAACCCCAAAATTGGAAGGGTCTATCCTCAGCACAAAATGTCAAAGGAAAGTTCATTGGGGCCTGACCCTCAATTTATAGATAGTTTCCTGGCCATGAGGTCCATGGTAGAGGAAATGTATAGGGACTTTAGGAAACATAAAGATGAAGATTCATCAGGCTCCAAACAAGATAAAGGAGAAGAAGAGTCTCTCCTCCATGACAACTCAAAAGGAAAAGGGAAAGAAGAAAAATTTCTCACACCTCCTAATAGCCCTAAAAATAAAAACAAGACATCTTTGATAAATTAGATGCAAAATTTGATTTACCAAGATATGATGGAGAGCTGAATGCAGAGAAACTCGATAATTGCATCAAACAAATTCATGTCTATTGCAGAGTGCAAAGTATCAAATCAGACAAGAGTAAGATTCAGCTGGCCAGCCTACGCCTCAGAGGCACTGCCTTGGTATGGTAGGAAGGCAGGACACACGTTGACATGAAGAAACATGGTAAGATTCTTTCTGTCTGGAGTGAATTTGTTTCTACAATAAAAAATAAGTTCTATCCACTAGCTTACATGCAGAAAGCCATGATGATCTAGCAAACTCTTTGCCAATTGAAAGGGCAAAGTGTACAAGGTTACACCCAAGAATCTAGGAAGAGAGCTTTGATTCTAGGAATTTCATTAGACTCACCTGAGACTTTTTTGAAGTACATAAATGGTCTACACAGCTACATGAGGCACACTAT
>APFE031257628.1:0-30646 GCA_000404065.3 Pinus taeda
CTGCTCTCTCCAAGACTTCCTCCTCCTTCCGCGCGCGCCCACTGTCCAAATGATAAAAAAAAAACCAAAACTTCATTATAAATCGCGCTGCCCCGCTAGGCCACGATTTTTTGGGAAAAAATCGCCAAAAAAATTATACGCGATTTTTTCGAATAAAAATCGCGATTAAATCGCCTTGGGGAAAAACTCGCAAATTTTTCAATAAATCGCGATTGAATCGCGCTTTTAACAACACTGTTCTGACCCATGGTATTCTAATGATAAAGTTATAAAAAGAGAATTGGAGCTCACTCTTGAGGAATGCATTGATTATTTTTCTAAATTAGTTTTGGAGAGCTCTTGGAGTTTTCGAGTAAAGGGTGTGAAAACTGAAACCCTTGTGATGATTAATTTCGGTGATGAAACACATCCACCCTAGCTGATCAAGATTGGTTTCAGTGGTGAGACACATCCACCCTAGCTAGTCAAAAAGGAAGAATCATCCAGGTTCTTCATAGGTGCTCATATTGAAGGAGAAGCTACATTTTGCCAAAGATTGTGGGAGCTTGAAGGAGAATTGATTCATCTAGTTGCAGCGGCTCTTATTTTTGTGGAAGCCGAATCCTTAGTGGAAGCCAAAATTCTTCGAGGAGGTCAAGTTTCATTTTGTGGAGGGCCGAGTTTCTTGTGAAGTCCTAATTTATTTGAGGAGCCTGTGGACAACTTGTGAAGACCATATTCCTCTTTGGACAGCCCTACTCATCATCATATTCTTGCAGGCAAATCTTGGCATTTGCTGAAGCAGCTTCCAGGTTCCAGAAAGTAATTTTTGCATGTAATTTCCTAATTCAGTTTCATAAAATTTTGGATAAATGATTGGTGTTTGTTTGTAAGATACCCCCTTGGAATATCTCAAATTTCCCCACTAAAATTTCTGAGTTTTACTGAGTTTGTCATTGGGGTATTTTTTAAACAATTTGTGGACATATGAATGTAGGTGCACTTTTGTATTTAATTTAAATAAAAATATACACAGTACTACAGACAACAAAATCACTTAAAACAGCAGAATACACTTGCATTTAAACTCAAATAATACTTACCAGTGATATAAGTCTGCTACAACAATAAATCTGGCAGAAGGAAGCAACAGCCATAATCTTGGTCCTTTTAACATCTCTGCACAGACTAACACAGGGGCAACTAATTGGAGGACCCCTAGACCTCTACTACCCCAGTTTCTAGATGGTCAGGGAGTAATAAACCAGGGGCCCGTAGAACATAACAGAGATTTTTTGGAATATTTCTGGGAGTATGCGTCACTAGGAGAGGATGTTCGAGCAACTATGACTTCTACAGATTTCAGTAACATTAAGTACAGAAATAGGCCTAGGGATCATAATAGGGGCAAGGAACAGAAGTATGATCTATTGCACAAGGTTGGAAAGCTGTCTACCCCCTCCTTTGATGGGTCATCCAAATACTCAGTAAGGTCTTGGGTACAAAAGTTAGACATTTACTTCTAAGTTCTAACTTTATTGGAAGTAGAGGCCATCAAATTCACCACCTTGCATTTGGAAGGAGAAGCTCATGAATGGTGGTACCACGGATTGGTCACCTTGGGACATTCCAACATTACTTCTTACATAGACTTCACACAAAGATTGATAGACTGGTTTGATAGGATGGATCCAGAGATACACTTCAGGGAGTTAGTGCAGCTCAAGTAGACTGGAACAGCGGATGATTACATTTCAGAATTTTAGCGAGTAGCTGTTATGGTGAGAGACATATCTGAACAAAGGCTGATCATGCTCTTCACAGAAGGTTTAGTTGAACCACTGCATGGTTGGGTCAAGGCCTTCAAACCCACCACCTTACAAAACACCATCACTAGGGCACGAGACATGAAAGATGCAATACCTAAAGCCAAATTTCCATCCAAACCACTCATCACTTAGAAGAACAGATGTAAGAAAACATTTCTAAGAGAGTGGGCCGGGAAGGACAAGTTGGATGATGAGACTTGGAGCAAGCTAAGAAGGAAGAAAGTCTGCTTCAGTTGCAAGGAACCATGGGAACCATGTCACATATGCTTGGGGAAGGGAAAGGTCCACTATGATGTCAGACAACGACGATGAAGAAGATAAAATGCCGATGCCAAGTAGTGAGCCTAGCAAGTTCAGAGGGGGAGTAGTGCCATGAGGAAGCTAAAGGGGATGAGAGACCTTGTATGGGAAATAAGGGTGGTACTATCACCACTCTTTCTAGGGTCCCTAGATGCTACACCTTTAGGGTTAGGGGGTCATACAGGTTGTGGTTGATGGCAAGGCAACTCGCAACTTCATTGATGCAACCTTGGTGGCAAAGAGAGGTATTCCCACAGAAGAGTTTGAGGGCTTTAATGTTGTAGTGGCTGATGGATATAACATGACATGCACACAAAGGATTCCATGCTTGAACGTGACATTGGGCAATTAAATATTTACCATTGACTTATATATTGTGGATCTTGTAGAAATCAATGTTGTATTGGGAGTACAATGGTTATACTCGTTGGGGAAGTTCTCAATGAACTACGAGGTAATGGAGATGGAATTCAGGGCCTCAAGTGGTAATAAGGTAGTGTTGAGGGGTATGTCCAATGCGCTCCTCGAACTGTATCAATTATAAGAGAATATAGGCTATATTTAGGCATGGAGATATAGCTTGCACAACAAAATATCTAATTACGAGTTAGAAGTCGTCAGATAGTAGCCAAGAATATTAGGAAAATATTTAATTATTGCTGAATAAGCATAATTGTGTTTTTGAAGAGACTCTGCTAGGGAGACCTCCTAGCAAGGGTTTTGAACACAACATAGAGTTAGAGGAGGGGGTCAAACCAGTGATCACCACACCTTACATGCATTCGAAGAAATTCAAGGATGAGATAGGAAAGGCCATCAAGTAATTTCTAGCCATGGGCCACATCAGACCTAGTTCAAGTCTATTTGCCTCATCAGTGGCTTTGGTGAAGAAAAAGGATGCCACTTGGAGGATGTGCATCGACTATCGATCCTTGAACAAGAACACCATTACATCATACCTAGTTCAAGTCTATTTGCCTCATCAATGGCTTTGGTGAAGAAAAAGGATGCTGCCTGGAGGATGTGCATCGACTATCGACACTTGAACAAGAAAACCATAAAAAACAGGTACCCCATCTCCAGGATTTATGACCTGTTGGATGAGTTGCATGGAGCCGTGTATTTCTCAAAGATGGATCTTTGATCAGGCTATCATCAGATTTGAGTTCGAGGGAAGGATGTGTATAAGAGAACCCTTTGGTGACACTATGGGCATTTTGAATTCTTGGTCATGCCATTTGGGTTGATCAATGCGTTGACCATCTTTCGGTCATGCATGAACCACATCTTCAACAAACAATTGAGGAAGTTCTTATTGGTATTCTTTTGATGACATCCTCATATATAACAAAACATGGGAAGTGTTGATAATTGGTAGCTCAGGGAGAAATTCCCTCCTTGGGGAAGCCCTTCTCACTCTAAAAAGACCCCTCTAGCCCTTGGAAGAATTAAATTTGCACATGGGAAAACATATATATATATATATATTTTAATGTGGAACCATGTCAACTCAAAAAGTACAAGTCGACTTGGAAGAGGAAATTCGTTCACCTCAACCACATATAAATACACCTAAGATCACATCACTTGGAGGCATCACATCACATCACACGTTCTTCTTCATTGCTTCAACTTGGTCTGAAAATTGCAAGGTTTGAACTCACAGGTGCGGAGAGGAGAGAGAATTATGTGGCAACATTGACTTTTTGCTTTAGGCATTTTGACTAGCTTTGACTTAGGATGGTTTGACTTGTTTTGGCTTGAGTTTTGGATTTGTTTTTGGAGGCTGAATTCAGGAGAGAGAAATTCAAAATTTTTTGGGCACTTTGACCACATTTGACCGCAAGCCTGAGGCAACATTGACTGTAGTGTTGACTTTGACTTCGATTGATTTTTGAGACATATTTTGTGACTATTTTGACTGAGAGGAGGCTGCATTCTTTGATTGGTTGACCGAACTCTTTGAAGCTAATTTGGCCGTTGACCAAGGACTTGTTAGGGTTACATTGATTGTTGTTGACTTTGACAAAAGATTGAAGCTTTGACTAGATTTGACTTTTATGCTAATATTGGATTGGATATTGGTTGGCTGATTTGGTTTGTCAAGGCTTTGACCTTTGACTAAGTTGTTGATGTACTTGGACTATTTATCTCTCTGTTGAACATTTGATGACAATCTAATAGAAGAAGAATTTGGAAATGGTTTTCCCCCTTGTAGGGTTTTTCCCTGGTCTTTGATCAAATCTATGTGTCTCTATTGTTCTTGGCTGTCTTCTATTGTGCATATGGTTTTATGTTCTATCAACAATTGCTTATTGTTATTGGGTGATAGAAAATATATTGGATAATTGACTAATATTGCAAGAAGAACTGTTATAAGTGATTGTTACAACATAGAACATCGAAAAATTAACATGGAATTAGAGCCGAGGTGAAGACAAGCCCAATGAGACAAGAGCAATCAACCTTTGAAGATCTCTTATCTGTTGCTGAAGATTACTTGACTTGGTTAGGATGTCTACGTCATACTTCAAGATTGAAGAGAAGTTGAACGACTCATCTAACTATGCTATTGGAGAGCTAGGGTTGATTTGACTTTGAAGGAGAATGATGTTTTGGAATATGTTGAAAGAAAGGTACCTGAGCCTCCAAAGAACACTTTTGCTGCTGTCAAGTCCAAGTATAAGAAAGGTGAGGTCAAAGCGAAGAAAATCATTATTGATTCTCTGAGAGATCATTTGATCACTTATGTTGCGAAGTTGAAAAAGTCAAAGGAAATGTATGGTAAACTGGTTGGGAATCGGGATGGATGAAGTCAGTCATATTCTATCTTTGAAGAATCAACTCAAGGGCATCAAGATGAATGAAGGGGAGAGTGTGTAATCACACTTCATGAGGATATCACAACTCGAGGATCAACTGTTGTCTGCTAGAGAAATTACATCTGATAGAGAGTAGGTACTAATTGCACTTGGAGGTCTTCCTCTGATTTGGGGGACATTTATCACGACCATTAGCAACAATGACAGGTTCCCTTTATTTGATGACTTATTGGGCAAGTGCACTCAAGAAGAGGAGGATTATTTCTAGAGGGAGAATTCAAAAGCATGAAGAAGGGGAACCCACTACATTTGTAGCTCAAGCCAAGAAAAAGAAAGAAAGAGGAAGGTCATATAATATGGGAAATTTTGCTCCAGCATCCAGGGACTCTAATAGAAGAATAAAAAGGGATGTGTCACAAATTCAATGCTACAAGTGCCACAAGCTTGGTCACCTTGCCTGAGACTGTCTAGAAAAGATTAATGCTTCAAGGTCCTACAACAACAATCATGGCTACAACAACAATAGGTTCAACAATAGAAGAAGAAGAAAAGCTCTTGCTACTCGTGTAGAAGGTCGTCGTCCTCCCAAAAGATCAAAGAATGCAAGGTATGATAATAATGCAGTTGCCACTTAATCTGAATATTTCTCATTTCCGCTCTTTCTAGTTCCTCTCCTCCAGATTCGTTTGATAGCTGGTTAGTGGATAATGGGGCCTTTAAACACTTCACCGGTTATCGTGAAGTCCTCTCAAACCTGATTGAGAGGGAAACTAATTTGAGGATCATTCTCAGGGACAATTCTACTTATCCTGTGAAGGGGTTTGGTTTTGTTTCATTTCATTTGGATTATGGTCAAATTATACATCTACTGGATGTTTTGCATGTATTGGGATTGAAAAAGAATCTAGTGTCTATATCTGCCTTGGAGGACAAAGGAATGAAAGTTGCTTTTATAAATGGAAAGGTCCTTACTTGGCTAATGGAATCTCGCTTGGGGGATGCCTTCACTCTGGGATCAAGAATTGAAGGCCTCTATAAAGTCAACAGATAGACCAATGCAAGCATTGGTTCATGATAGTAATCATCAGTGTGAGCTATGGCACTGAAGATTCGCTCACCTTCACTATGAAGCCTTGCCTAAGGTGAGGAAGATGGTTTATGGGATGCCTGAGATTGGTGTAGATCATGATGGAGTTTGTCAAGGATGTGCCAGTGGAAAACATGTGAGGGGACCATTCCCTTCAAGCAGAAGTAGGACTAATGGAATTCTTTAACTAATACATTCTGATCTATGTGGACTCATGCCCATGACATCTGTTGGTGGCTACTTGTACTACATAATCTTTGTGGATGACTTCTTTCACAAGGCATGGATTTTCTTCTTGACGCACAAGGACCAAGCATTTGACATTGTTCAAGGACTTCAAGGCCCTGATAAAAAATGAAACCGGGAAGAGGATCAAAATCTTCAGGACTGATATTGGAGGAGAATTAATTTCAAATGAGTTCATTGACTTCTGCAAGAAAGCATAAATCAAGAAGGAGACCATCGTACCTTATAACCCCTAGCAAAATGGAGTAGTTGAAAGGAAGAACATGGCTATCATGGACGCTGTGTTGCATGATCAAAAGTTGCCGAAGTTTCTATGCTGAGAAGATGCAAATTCTGCTGTCTATGTTCAAAATAGGACTCTTCATCAAGCCTTGGGTGACAAGACTCTTGAAGAAGTTTTCACAGGTGTGAAGCTCGATGTTGGACATTTGAGGATTTTTAGTTGCCCTGTTTACTTTCATCTACCGAAGGACAAGAGGAACAAGCTGAAAGCTTCAAGAAAGAAAGGTACATTTGCTGGTTACTGTGAAAATCTAAAGCTTATAGAATATATGTACCCGGTGAAAGGAACATAGAGTTTAGCAGAGATGTAACATTTTATGAAGATGCTACCCTTGGGAAAGCAAGGGACACTCCTCCCCTTGTCTGTGTTGAAAAAAAAGATAATGCCATGGATGAACAAGAAGACTCTCCTATGCCTGAGCCAAAGTTTGATGTTGCTGATGATCCCATGGAACCCATGGACCCTTTGGATCCCCCTCTATGTGATCCTCCTGCTAGGAATTGACCACTATGGCTTCGTGACACTTTACAAGATGTCGAGAGACATGTTGTTGCCAGAGGAACCTTCAAGGAAAGCAAGAAGCCATGGGGGATATGTTGTAGCAATGAGCAACATTATATAAGTTGAACCTCACACCTTTGAAGAAGCAGTGAAAAAGTATGGAACGATGCTATGGTCGAGGAATATGAATCCATTATGAAGAACGATGTGTGGGAAGTGGTTCCGAGACCTGAAGGAAAGTCTATTGTGATTTCTAAATGGTTGTACAAAATTAAGCATGGTGTGGATGGAAATATCAAGAAATACAAGGCAAGATTTGTGGCTAGAGGTTTCTCTTAGAAGGAGGGAGAGAACTATGATGACATTTTTGCACCGGTTGCCTGTTATATTGCCATTCGATCTATTGTTGCTCTGGTTGCTAGCCAGGGATGGACACTTCATTAGATGGATGTGAAGATCGCGTTTGTACATGGAATTCTCAAAGAAGTATATGTTGAGCAACCACAAGGCTTTGATGAACATGATAGGAAGACTCTTGTGTGCATGCTGAAGAAAACACTTTATGGATTAAAGCAAGCCCATAGGGCTTGGTATGCCCACATTGATAGCTACCTGATGAAGCTTGGATTTACGAGAAGCAAGGCTGATCCGAGTCCCTACTTCAAAGTCGTCCAAGGTATGCCCTTGATTTTTGTATTATATGTTGATGATTTATTCTTGATAGGTGGAGAGCTTCTTATTCTCGAGTGTAAAAGGGAGTTGGCCTTTGAGTTTGAAATGAAAGACCTTGGTTTGATGCACTAGTTTCGGGGCTTAGAGGTGTGGCAGAGACTTGGTGAGATTTTCCTTTCTCAAGGGAAATATGTTGTCAAGCTTGTTGATTTGGGGTAGCATCGGATGTGCTCTAGCCACGAAAATTGGTGGAGAGGCTAAATCACATGAGATCTCCAATACCCATAAATGGTTTGGGTAGAATCTAAACAGTTTGGGAGATATTAAAATAAATAATATTTTTAATGGAGTCCCTAAGTCTAAACTTAGGGAAAATAAAATATTAATGTGAATTAATATAAAATTGGCTTAGAATGGTCCAAAAGTCATGGATCAAGCCAGATCTAATCTTAGTTGTTGATTAGGGACTTAATCTCGGCCGTTGAAATGTCAACGAGAAAAGTATAAGAGTAGGCTTGAGGGTCACTTGGAGAACACATTGAGTTGATCAAGAATTTGATTTTTTGGGGCAGGGCTTGCCGAGGAAATCGAAGGAGTGATCAGAGTTGCAGCTGAGGGGCAGTGAATGCAGTACCAGAGAGGCAGAGATAGTACCGGGGACATCAGTGCAGAAGCTGGGAGAGGGTTGACGAAGAGCTAGCTAAAGGCCACCAAAGACCACACAGAAGCAGCCAGAGGCCACACAGAGCCTGAGGAGGGCCAGCGTGGGACACGTAGAGACTCTAGAGGCTGACGCAGAGCCCCGAGAGGCTGACACTGGGACAGAGAGGCTGACATAGACCCTAGAGGTTGACGCTGGGACAGAGAGGCTGACGCGGACTCTAGAGGTTGATGCTGGGAGATTTCGTGGGGCAGATTGGGGCTGATATTTTTCTCCGACTGAGAGGTACTACTTCCGAGGGAATTCTCTGTTGGGTGAGCCATTTTTGGCACCCAGATTGTATTCTAAAACTGCTTAATAATAAAACCCTCAGATAGCTGCATTGGTTTCTTGCATTGGGTTTTTCCGGGGACATTAGTCCAAAAATAACGGTGTCACTTGTGTGCTTGTTTTTCCTTTAGTTGATGATCTATATGTGTTGAGACTGTACTTGTATTTATTTTCAGTATTTACATGGTAAATAACTTGTTAATTAACAGAACAAGTAGGAAGAAATAAATCAGAAAGTATAGGAAGGATTTCTAACAGTTAGACTTAGAAATTCCAATATGGTATTAGAGCGTGGTTGCAGATCACAGGATAAATGAGGGCATCATCTGAGCAAAGTAGTAACAACAGAAACAATTGTCCTGAGCAACAAAAGCTGTTCCTAGTGGAAAAGCAGCATGGAAGGGGTGACGCAGTGCCTGCGTCATCAGTTTGAGCCGGGAAGAGGATCAACGTAGTGGCATAGAGGAGCAGACATGACCTACGCAGTGCGCAATCATCTTTCTTAGTGAGGAAAGATTGACGCCTGTGGCCAGGAGGTGCGGATTTTGTTGCTGCCAGGATTGCGCAGAGCCTAGAGGCTCTAAACTTCAGTTTGTTGGGGCATAGGAGGCTGTGGGTAAGTTGCAGAGTGAACTTGGTGGGGTACTATGGTCAGAACAATACCTAATAGGGAAAGACCATGGAGGAGGGAGTTACTGCCGAGGATTTCTAGCCAAGAAATTCGGATCAGTGGTGCAGCTGCATTAACGATCGGAGTGGGGGCATCTCGACATTGGCAGATGGGTTTCTAGGAGGGAAATTGAGGCTTACAAGGAGTCACACCGAGAACTTCCAGGAAGGAAGTAGAAAGACTCGAAAGAGTCGAAAGAGGAGCAGCAAAATGGTGGTGAACGGGGTCAGAGCTCAGGACAGACTGGACGGAGCCTCAAAATTCATAGTCTGGAAGGCCAGGATCTTGTCTGTTCTAGACAGGAATCCATCACATGTCCAAACAACTCACTAAAGAGCTTCCTTAACCAAATAGAGTCACAGGAGGCCAAACTAGTAGTAGTATATTCAGCCTCAGCAGTGCTCAAGGCAGTCGACTTCTGCTTCCTGCTCATCCATGATATCAAAGCAGAACCTAGAGAGAAGCAACATCCAAATGTGCTTTCACGATCCACCACGTTGCCAGCCCAGTCTGCATCAGAGTAACCATGGAGCCTCAGATTCTCGACAATGTATCTCAGTCCATAAGTGATTGTGCCCCGAAGATATCTCAAGAGATTCTTGGCAGCAATCTAATGTATATGATGAGGCTCGACCATAAACTAGTTCAATGTATTCACTGCAAAACATATGTCTGGATGGGAATTCACCAAGAACATCAGGGCCCCCATGAGTTGATGATACTCAGAAGGATTTCCCAAATTGGGCCCAGCAACACTTCTGCTTAACTTCTTGAAGTTAAGTTCCATTGGAGTAGTCACAGACTTGCAGTCCACCATCCCAAATATTTCAAGTATTTTCACAATATATTTTCCTGGAGCAAGGAAAATCTTGCGTGGCTTTTGCCAGACCTCCAACCCTAGGAAGTAATGCATCAGTCCTAGATCCTTCATTTCGAATTCAGAAGCCAACTCCCTCTTACATTGATGAATAAGAGGGTTTGCACCTGTCAGAAAGAGATCGTCCACATAGAGTACCAAGATGAGAGGTCTATCATTCTCAACCTTAAAATAAAGGTTCAGATCAGCTTCACTTCTCATAAATCCCAGCTTCACTTCTCGTAAATCCCAGCTTCATTAGATAGCTATCGATCCTCTCATACCAAGCCCGGGGTGCCCATAGAGGGATTTCTTCAAGCTGCATACATGTGTTTGACGATATTGAACTTCGAACGCCACAGGTTGTTCTACATAGAATTCCTCCTTAAGTGAATCATGCAAGAAGGCAGTCTTGACACCCATCTGGTGAAGATTCCATCCTTGCAAGGCAACAAGTGCTATAGTCGAATGGATGGTGGTGTAGCGGGCAATTGGTGCAAATATCTCATCATAATCTACACCTTCCTTTTGAGAAAAGCCTTGAGCAACGAATATGGCCTTGAACTTTTCAGCACTTCCATCAGCTCCATGCTTGATCTTGAAGAGCCATTTCGAGGTGACAATGGATTTGTCCTTGGATCTAGGGACCACATCCCAGACATCATTCTTCATAATCAACTCACATTCTTCGTTCATTGCATCCTTCCAAACCTGGTGTTTGGTAGCTTCTTCGAATGTGCAAGGCTCAAATTGAATAATGGTGCTCATAGCAGTTAAGTACCCTTGGTACCTATTCAACTTCTTTCTCTCACAAAATGTCCCCCTTGGTGCAACATGTCTCTCGGCATCTTCAAGAGTCTCCCTAAGCCATGAGGGTCTCCTTTTCGAGGAGGAGGGCTCATGAGGGGGTGGATCAATGGAATCCATTGGTCCTTCAGCATCGGGCATCTGCTCATCCTGCGATTCTCCTTGCTTTCTGAAATCTGCTTCTTTTTCCTTCCTTGGAAGAGGAAGGTTACTAACCTTTCCAAGGGCAGCATCCTCATCGAAAGTGACATCATGACTTATCTTCACTTCTCTTTGACCAGACACATAGATTCTATATGCCTTAGAAGTTTCACTGTAGCCCACAAATGTTCCTTTTTTCCTAGAAGCATCCAATTTGCTTCTCTTTTCTTTCGGCACATGAAAATATACGGGGCTACCAAAAATTCTAAAGTGAGAAACATCAAGTTTCTTACTGGTGAAAACTTCTTTGGGAGTTTTGGAGTCCAATGCTTGATGAGGGCATCTATTTTGAACATACATGGTGGTGTTTGCGGCTTTGGCCCTAAGCACTTCATAAGGCTTTGATCATGACTCATGGCACGAGTGGATTCTACGATAGAACGATTCTTCCTTGCAACAACACCATTTTGCTTAGGAGTATATGCGGTAGTAGTCTCCCTCTTAATGCCAACTTCTCTACAATAATCTTTGAACTCATTTGATTCGTATTCGGTTCCATTATCGATCCTCAATATTTTGATCTTCTCCCTGGTTTGATTTTCGACCAAAGCTTTGAAAGAACGGAACCATGAGAATACTTCGTCCTTTTCCTTCAAGAAGTATATCCAAGTATTGCAAGAGAAATCATCTATAAAGGTTGCATAATATAAGTATCCTCCCAATGAATTCACGGGCATTGCACTAGATAGATCATAATGAATCAATTGCAATATGTCAGTAGTCTTGCTATCACTTGAGGGGAATGGTCCCCTTGTATGCTTTCCTTCAGCACACCCCTGACAAACACTTTCATGTTCTACTTTAAATTCGGGCATACCTGTCACCATCTTCCTTGCATCGGGTAGAGCCTTATAATGTAGATGAGCGAACCTTCGATGCCATTATTCAGATTGAAGTGATGTGTCGCAAGACATAGCTCCCAGTGGGCTTCCTCCAACTTGATATAGGCTATCAACCCTGAAGCCTAATGTAAATGCATCTTTGGAATTTTTATTCCACACATGTACCTTTCCATCGATGAATGCCACCTTGAATCCTTTGTCCTCCATCGCCGAGATAGATACCAGGTTCTTCTTTAGATTGGATACATATAGTACTTCTTGTAGATGAATGGTGTTACCTTGATTCAATTGAAGAGTAACATTCCCAACTCCCTTCATGGGATAGGTGGCATTGTCTCCAAGGATAATTTCTAAATTTGTATCCCTTTCAATCATGTTTGAAAGGGCTTCCTCCCTGGTGAAGTGCCTTGAGGCACCACTATCAATCAACCAATTTCCCAAACGTGTCCGGAGGAGGTGCAATAGAAAGGGCAGATATAAGATAAAATTCTTTTTGCTTGTTATCAACAACATTAGATTCATCATACCTAGTGTTTCTTGATCTCTTGGGAGGGAGACCATTTCCTTGATGAGAAGCAGGAGCATTCCTTTTTCCTTGGTTGTTGATTATGCCATTCCTTTGATTGTTGTTGCCCCTAAAGTTGTTGTTGTTGTGGTTGTCATCATCATGAGGTGTATCCCTTCTATTAGGACACTCCCTAGCATAGTGACTAAACTTGTTACAAATGAAGCATCTTCCCTTCCTTTCATTTTTGAAACCCAACGTTCCTTGACATTGTTTCTTTGAACCTGCACTGTTCTTCTTTTTAACATGAGCAGAGAATGCCGTAGGATCATTCCTATTTGAAGGCATATCTAGTTCCATCATCCTTGTTTCTTCTTGAGAGCATCTAGTCAATAATTCTTCAAAACCTGAAATCCTGTCATTGTTAAGATTTGTAGTTTTGAACACGTGCCATTCACGAGGAAGTCCTCCAAGGGCAATGAGGGTAAGCTCCCTATCAACAATAGCTTCTCCAATCGAAAGAAGATCAGTTTTGATCTCTATAATCCTCGTGAAGTAGGATTGAATATCTTCATTTCTCCCTTTCTTTATATCCTTCAGTGTGTTCTTGAGGAAACAAATTTGATTTGCATTGCTAGATTTGAACATGCCAACCAACCTATCATATATCTCCTTTGATGTGTTCAAATCGGAAATGTAAGCAACTAAATGCTTATGAATAGAATCCCTGATGGTATTCTTGGCTTTGACTTCACACTTCTTGTATTTGGTCTTGGCAGCGACCGGTGCATTAGGAGGAGGTTCTGGAATCTTTCCCTGCACATAATCCATCACATCTTGCTCTTCTAATGTCAAATCAAAATCAAGAGACATCTTCCATGCATGATAATCAGACTTATCATGAAGCTTATCTTCAGACTTGAAGTAGGATGCGGAAGCCATTGAATCTTGTCTTTGAATAGTGGTCGTTGCTCTTGGTGATTGCTCTTCTCAATCTTGCTTGGGCTTTGTCTTCACCTCAGCACTGATACCATGTTAATTTTAGGATAACAATGGTATGTTCTATGCTTAGAGCAATTCTACTTAAATATATTTATTAGCCCAATATCAATATCTAGTTTAGCAATCACATCAACATGATAGTAAAATGTAGATAGAACATAAATAATAACAATAGAAGACTAGCCAAGACAAGAGGACACAAGATATGGCACTAGGCAGGGACAAACCCCAATGTGGGGAAACCCTTGATCAATTCTTCTTATAATTCTTCAAAATTTCAACAAAGAGAGAGAGTACAATGTATAATATTCACTTGCTCAATTATAGTGAAAATCTGATTAGTCAAACAGCAGAAACAGAAAGCCCTAACTAGGTAGATTTCTTCCTCAATTCAGCTTGGTCAAACCCAGTCAACTTCGGCCTCCAATAACAAGTCTAATCGGCCTAAAACAGTTCGAAAAAGTCCAGTGAAAACTGGTCAACAAAAGTCAACCTTGTTGGAATATAATCCTAACATCTACATTTATTTTTTAGTCTAAGTATCCTTGACTTAGCTACATGCACTAAAAATCATGTTCACACTTGGTTTTTGGTAAAGTAGCTCGGTGGACCAACTTTCCCTTGTTTTTTGCCTTTAAAGGCTTAATATTATGGAAATATTGGTCCAACCACTTTTCTAAACCATTTAGACGTCTAAGTGCATGTTCACACCTAACCACACCTATCCACTTGAGCTATTTGAGGATTGGCGCCCCACATGAAGATTCCCCCTTAAATCAAGGGATTTGGTCCCCCAGACCATTTTAGCATGTTTTAAAATTGCCTTCCTTGGGAAATGTGCCCCTCATGCTTTCCTCGTGGCTGATAGTTGGCATAGGTTGTTTTGAGTCATTGTTGCTATTTTAGGCCTCCCTTTAGCTTTTCTTAGCCTTTTCTAGTTTTTTACTAGTTTTTTCTTAGTTTTCTAGATTCGGCAATTTCTATATAACGACCTCTCTTTGGGATTAGAGGTTTGGTTGCTCATGTATTACTATTGTTCATGTAATACATTGATTTTATGGAGCAAATTCTCTCTCCTCGAATATCAACAAATTACTTGTGTTTAATTTAACTAGAATTCTAGATCTATCGGAGTTTCTGTAGGAATTCTACATGGTATCGGAGCTAGTTCGAATCTAGTGGATTGTACACGGTTTTATTTGCAGGTATAGATGGTCAGGAGGCGCAAAAAGCAGCGATGGATCATCTCTCTCAACCCACAAGACTCGTTCTAAATCCTTTCAATTGTTTCGAATGGAAGACAGAGATCACTCTGCTTCTCTGAAGAAAAGGGCTTTACAGGGTAACAATGGGAACGGAGACTGAACCGACTTCTGCAATGGAGAAAATCAAGTATTTCAATAAATTAGATGAAGCAATTGGTCTGATATGCCTATCAATTTCCAGAGAACTCCTCTTTCATGTCAGCGGAGCCACTACTCTCGATGCGGTCTGGATCACATTGGAAGGACTATTCGGCAAGTAGGATGAAATGAGAGTGCATCAACTGGAGAATGAACTCATATCCCTCAGTCCAACTCATTTCAGCAACTTGCAAGAATACTTCACCAAGTTTAAAGCTCTCCTCGTTGAACTTGATGCATGTGGAGTCAAGAAAGAGGAAGACCAACTCATCCTTTCGATTCTCTCGAAATTAGGCCCTGAATATTCCGTATTTGTATCGTCTTTTCAAGCATCTAAATTGACTCAGGAAAAAATGGAAAACGCCTCCTTTGAATGACTTCGTTGCAACATTGACTCAAGAGCAAGCTAAGTTATTCCAAATAGGTGCCATCAAGCGTTCAAAGAACCAAGCACTTGCGGCTACTGATGCTCCAAATAGTAGTGGAAGAGACAAGCAAAAAGGGAAGGGTAAATTTAATGAATCAAAGAAGGAGAGACCCGTACATCTTCAGAGAGCTCTTCTTTGCCTAAGGGTAAGAAGAAGAAGAAGGAAAGAACACTTTGCAGCTACTATTCCAAAGGTTTTCATCTCGAAGAAAATTGCATGAGGAAAACAATCGATGAGATGGCTAAGCAATTGCAGCAACACAATCTCACCGTGCACAAGAATTGAAAGAAGGATGATAACAGAACGGGAGATGGGAGAGGGAGAGCACGAGATGGTCATGCTTTAATGGCTGTCACATCCACTCCATCAGCTTGGATCCTTGATTCGGGTGCATCGAACCATATGGCTGCATCAAAAGATGAATTTTCCTCCATCGAAGAAAGCACCAAATCTCCAATTTACTTGCGAGATGCCACACCTGCAATGGTGTGCGGAGAAGGAATTGTAAACCTTGAAGGGGGTTGCTTCACAAATGTGCTTCATGTTCCCTCGTTGTCTGCAAATATTCTCTCGATATATCAAATCACGCATTCCGGCTCTGGAAGGAAGGTGGAGTTCACTCTGGACTCCGCAGTGATTACTGACATTTCCACGGGCTCATAGCTTGCACATGGAATTGCAGATCACAGATCTCATTTGTATTTTTGTCCCACTTTGTTCCTAAATCTATTAGCACTGTATATCTGTCACAATCTAATGATCAACAGGTTATGGCATGAAAGATCTGGCCATCTAAACTATAAGTACTTGCATCAACTCAGCGAGGAAAACATGGTAGAAGGATTGCCCGCTATTAAATTCACAAGCAGTGTATGTCAAGGATGCATTCTTGGCAAGCATCCAGAGCAAAAGTTTGACAAAGGGAAGGCACAGAGAGCTTCTTCACCTCTTGGGCTGATTCACAGTGACATCACGGGCTCATTCCCATAGCCTTCAATCAGTAAGGCTCGATATGTACTCATCTTCATGGATGATTTCTCTTGCTTTACTTGGGTATTTTTTCTGAACTTAAATTCGGAAGTATTTGAATGCCTTATAGAATTTAAAGCACTTGCTGAGAATGAGTCTGGGTGTAAGATTAAGATACTCTGTACTGATAATGGGGGGGAGTATGTCAACAAAGATGTGCAACAACTTTGTATTGATGCAGGTACACGACTACAACACAGTGCCATATACACCACAACAAAATGGTGTCACGGAGAGGAAAAACCGGTTGTTAAAGAGATGGCCAATTGTATGCTACAGTCCAAATCATTAGCTCCTAAGCTATGGGTTGAAGCTATTAATTGTGCAGCATACATTTAAAACCACATTCCTCACAAAGCACTCAAAGGCACCACTCCGTTTGAATGTTGGACCGATAAGAAACCGAAAGTGTTGCACTTTCGCATTTTTGGTTCACGAGCATGGGCTCACATTCCGACAGATAAGAGGAAGGATTTGGAGCCTCAAAGTGTTGAATGTATCTTTGTTGGATATCTTGATAGTGTCAAAGGATATAGATTGCTAGACTCTCACACTGAAAAGTTCCTTGTAGCTCAAAGTGTGAAGTGTGAAGAAGAATCACTGCATGATTTTTCAGCAGACCCTGCCGAGGAACCACTTGTTGCCACTGATGAGGAGTCGTCCGAAACTTCTTCGAGCACTTCAGAGCAGCCATCAAAGAAGCCTCTTGGGTTTGATTCAGAGGATGAGGAGCAGGTCATGGCTGCTCCAACTCAGCTGCCAACTTGGGCAGAGAAAACCCTGTAAGATGCAGGTGAACTAGTTGGTGATCCTGCGGATGCGAGAAGGACTAGATCACAGTTTTTTGGGGCTCCTCAAGCCTTGGCTGCCACCGAACCATTGCTTCCCATACATTGCTATATGACACTTGGTTCAAATCCACAGTCACACTCTGAGGCTACTAGAAACCCGCTTTGGGAGGTTGCCTTGGATGAAGAGTACTCTGCTCTCATGGAAAACAACACATGGGACTTGGTTCCACTTCCGAAAGGAAGAAAGCTTGTTGGATGCTGATGGATCTATCGAACAAAGATTGTTGCAGATGGTGAGATCAACAAGTACAAAGCTCGACTTGTTGCAAAAGGATACTCACAGGTACATGGCATAGACTACACAAAGACATTTGCACCTGTTGTAAAAATGGACTCCCTTCGACTAGTTTTAGCCATTGCTGCTTTTCGTAGATGGGAAGTTCATCACATGGATGTGAAGAGTGCATTTCTTCATGGAGATCTCACGGAGGAGATATATATGGAGCAACCACAGGGATACATTTAGAACTCTTCCCTCGTTTGTAGATTAAAGAAATCTTTGTATGGCCTAAAACAGGTTCCACAACCTGGTATGCAAAGATGGATTCTTTCCTGCTTTCCATTGGATTCATTCGATGCAAATCTGATCTGAATGTTTATTTGCTGTAACATGATGATTCCCTTTCGTTGATAGTACTTTATGTAGATGATTTAGTGATGACAGGGAACCTTACCTTAGCTATTGATTTGGCAAAATCAACATTGCACGATCGATTTTCCAGGACAGATTTGGGATTGTTGCACTACTTTCTTGGTCTTGAAGTTTCTCAGTCTACTTCAGGGATCAAGATGGCACAATCTAAGTATGCATCAGATCTACTTGTCCACTTTCAGATGATAGAATGCAAGCTAGCAACATCTCCCTTTCTTTTGAGGATCAGATTTGAGGATGTGGGTACTACACCTTTGGTTGACAGTACACTGTATCGACAGTTGGTTGGGAGTTTGTTGTATCTTACTCACACCCGACCTGATATATCTTTTACAGTAGGAGTTTGTTCTAGATATATGCAGGAGCCCTATGAGCTTCACTGGAAAGTTGCAAAGAGAATCCTTAGATATGTGAAAGGTACTTCCAGTTTTGGTATCGTTTATGCTGCAGATTACCCACTTCCACTGATTGGGTATAGAGATTCTGATTGGGCTGGCGATAGTACAGACTGCAAGTCCACCTCTGGTTATGTTTTTACCTTTGGTTCAGGGTCATTTTGCTGGTCTAGAAAGAAGCAATCCACGTTTGCTTTATCTATAGCCGAGGCAGAGTATGGAGGTGCTGTGAATGCAACTACACACGTTGTTTGGTTGCATGGGCTTCTCTCCGAGTTTGGTATTCAGTATCCACTTCCAACTGTCATATTTTGTGACGATCAGGGGTCCATTCAGATATCGATTGATCCAGTTTAGAGGCAGATGACCAAGCACATCGAGATTCACATGCATTACATCTGCGAGCTGATCCGTGACCGAGTCATATCACTGTAGTATTACCCCACTGAGCAGCAGCTTGCAAACATCTTCACCATGTCTTTCATTGAAAAGAAATTTTCAGAACTGAGCTATGCTTGGAGTGTTGGAGACAACTGAGTAGGCCCTTTTGGCCACTTAGCCCTTTTTTCCTCTTTTTTTGGGGGGGGGGGGGGTTTTTCCCCACGAGGTTTTCCCTCTTTCTTCATTTTATGAGGATCTTTTATTTATTGTACTTGAGTACCTAACATGGCATCTTGGCTGGGACTCAGTTTAGATAAGTGAGTTAGGATGAAGGGGGGGTGTTGGAATATAATCCTAACATCTACATTTATTTTTTAGCCTAAGTATCCTTGACTTAGCCACATGCACTAAAAATCATGTTCACACTTGGTTTTTGGTAAACTAGCTCGGTGGACCAACTTACCCTTGTTTTTTACCTTTAAAGGCTTAATATTATTTAAATATTGGTCCAACCACTTTCCTAAACCTTTTAGACATCTAAGTGCATGTTCACACCTAACCACACCTCATCCACTTTAGTTATTTGAGGATTGGCGCCCCACATGAAGATTCCCCCTTAAATCAAGGGATTTGGTCCCCCGAACCATTTTAGCATGTTTTAAAGTTGCTTTCCTTGGGAAATGCGCCCCTCCTCATGCTTTCCTCGTGGCTGATAGTTGGCATAGGTTGTCTTGAGTCATTGTTGCTATTTTAGGCCTTCCTTTAGCTTTTCTTAGCCTTTTCTAGTTTTTTTACTAGTTTTTTCCTAGTTTTCTAGATTTAGCAATTTCTATCTAACCACCACCCTTTGGGATTAGAGGTTTGGTTGCTTATGTATTACTGTTGTTCATTAATTTAATACATTGATTTTATGGAGCAAATTCTCTCTCCTCTTTTGAATATCAACAAATTACTTGTGTTTAATTTAACTAGAATTCTAGATCTATCAAGTTTTTGCAGGAATTCTACAAACCCTGCGGCCAGCCCTAGTATAGTCAACGTTGGTCAAACAGGAAGTCAGATTGCCTCGGTTCTTGTGCCTAGAATTGCGGCCTGCTAGGACATAATTCCTCCACCCAAAAATGCACCAAAACAGGTCAACGCTTGGTCAACGTAGTCCAAAAACACCCTCTGCAATATTGGTCAAATCTGGTCAATGCTGGAACATAAAACCCTTCCTTTCCTCGCACATGTGGAGAGTAGCTTCTGATTTTTTTTGTACGCAATCAATAAAGGAGAGAGAAGATGAGGGACTGATGTGTGTCCAAATGAGGAGGAGGCATCATGTATTTATAGGCAAACTTTGAGGATGAATAGACGTCACTGTTGGGCTTCTGAGCCTACATGAGTTTGTTGGCCGACCTTGACAATTTGTCCATAATCAAAATAAATTCATAATTTTATTTGTACATGTCAGAAGAGGATGATCTTTAGATCAATCCTACACCTCTCGGAGAGAGGAATCCAAGAAAAATATGAGCTGCCTCATACGAGTGTCCAATGTGAAGTTTGGCTCTAGTTTCCAAATTTAACATATGTTTTATGTAAAATGCAAAAGAAGAAAAATAAATGTTATCTTTCAAGCATGGGTTTCATGCTCAAGTCAATTGGTCATCTAGGTCAAAATAAAAAAAATATTTGTCATGTGTCAAATAGTCAAGTCCCATTTGGAGTTTGTAAAGAAAAAGGAAAAATAATTTTTGAATATATAATTTTGGGTCAAAAACCCCTCTAGGTGCCAAGTTGACCTACCTATCAAGTTGGCCCTGCCCCAGTGGACATGTCTATTCGCACTGCTCTGGACAATATAAATAGAGGGAAGATGGAGCTCATTTGTAGACACACACTTGAATGATTTTTGGTCTGAAATATCGCAGAAAGCATAGAGATGAAGAGGGGGGCCGAAGTATGAGAGAAAGAGTTTCTTCTTGAGCTTAAAGTTTGTGGAAGTTTTGCCTTGATATATCTCTTCTTGCTGGTCTCTTGAAGATGAATTTGTTGTGCTAAAGGAAGGGTTGACTTTACATCTGTGGTCATGGGTCTTGGATATCTCACTTTGATTTGATTCTATAAGAAGAGAATTTTCTGGGTTTTCCCCTTGGAGGGGTTTTGCCCTGGCTTGGAGCTTATATTTTGTGTTCCCTGTTTTCTTGTGATCTTCATGTTTACATTTTTGGTAATTGTTTGATAAAGAAGAACATAATTAAATAAATGATCAACCAACAAATCTCACTAGCAGTTATCAAAGAAAAGGAAAATCTAATCTAAGCCTCTCGATTTTCCAACAGAATGATTTCAAAAATTGTAAATTGCTCAAATCAAATGGAGGATGGGGACCTCTTTAAGTAACTTTGCAGGGCCTAGGGTTAGGTTAGTGTTTTACTTTTCTCTAGTTTATTGATTTAAAAAAATAAAAATAAATTCAAGTGGTCCTCATTGTTCACTGTACAATTTTTTACGGAATTTACTAATTTTGACATTTATGATTGGTTCCATATAGAACCAACATTTGTTGGTTTAGAGCATTCAATTGGATTGGTTATAGCCCCAAAATTGGTCAGACTGGCTGGTTTTTCCATAATTAGTCCTTTTTGATAACATTGGTATAAATTTGAAGTTAAAATCAATGGCTTCGAGTGACCATAGGCACCATCTAGATAATTACCTGACTAGAAGAATAATCAGATCTATAACCAAGTATTGATTTTGGGAAGGCGAGACTTCAATAATTCATATTTATAACGGATTACAAGCGAATACAAGCGAATACAAGAGATATTGATATATTTTAACCTTCAAAATTATTTTAAGGTAAAACCTTGTATGAGGTTTCAAATTGGAAAAATGAAATATAAATATTTATAATTCATGACCTTACTAAAGCCCCAAGAGTTAGCTCAATCAGTGAATCAAGTGCCTCGCCAATGGGAGGTCACAGGGTCGAATCCCAAAAGCTCTTGGGGTCAGGTCAGTAAATAGGCCGAGGGGTATGACCCCCTTCGGGTGGGGTCCACCCTAGCATTGAACTACCCTAGACGTAGCGGACCCACTGACCATGGGTATCCGTGAACCAGAAGTGAAAAAAATAATTCATGCCCTTACTCTAATTTAGATATTGTGTTGTTTGTCAAAGGATATATATAAGAAATCATTGAGTATCATTATGAGGTAGTGAGTTGAGTAAGGAATTAATACCAACAAAAAGTTTGCAATATTAAGTAAACAATATTTAAATGAAACTGAGATAAATAAGAAAGGGGAATTTTATCCATTTACATTGAAGAAGTGGGTTTCTTGCATTTTGTGCACCCATCTATTATTTAAGAAGCCTTGAATAACTAAATTATGAAATATAAATTCCATATATAATTTAATGTTTTGGACTAAATGTCCTTTTTGTGCAATGGAGTTTTAGTATTTGTTGACCTTTGAAATAATTTTTTTTTTGTTGTTTTCCGAAGTTGTCGAAGAATATTTACTGCGGAATATCAAGATATTATACAAATTCAGAAATTTTTGTCGCAAATTAAAAAAATTAGAAGATGAACTAATAAGGCATCAACAAGATGAGAATGTATTACAACAAAACATTAAAGGTCTCAAGAAAAAAATTGACAAGGACTTATCAGAAAAAGGTAAAGAAATTTCTTGTTCAAAGTAACATAATCAAAGGTTGCACCACTTAGGAAGCGAAAGAATGAGAAGAAACCACGACAAGAAAAGTTTAAACACCTTAACAACAAAGAAAGATTGATTGATAAAGAAACAATGATTGACCTAGTTGAAATAATGAGGTTGTCAAATGCAAAAGTTTAGACCCTAGAGAAAGGAACCAATATTGATCCAGTGGATATCAAAATAAAAAAGAAGTTTACTTTAGAATGTTATCAAGAAACAAATCAACAAGAGTATCAAAAAACAAATTCCCCAAAAACAAGATAGAAGATGCAAGGATACCTTATCATTAGCCTAATTGTAAGAGTTATTGTAATATTCAAGAAACTAACTAAGGATGAAAGTAATATGAAAGGCTAAGTGACGATCTTAGTACATTGAAAGGACACTTAATTGTGTAGTTTTATCATCACCCAAATCACAGAAGTTGTCACCACATAATACAATAGAAAAATTGAATTAGGGTGGTTTGATCCCTTCACAATATGAAAATTTTGCTTTTTGCTTCATAACCCATATCTTGTCTTCAATCGTCATAGTTTCAAGAATGGAGAATCATTAGAAGATATTGTAGGCCATGATCAAGACAAATTTTTGGATAAAATGCTTTGTCCTAGTTTTTTTCATAAAATGCTGAGGACAAAGCATCCTTGACGAGAGAGGCAAAGGTGAAATGTTATGTCCCTTAGTTAGGTTGTGTTTCTTAGTTCATTAAATTAATATCATCAATAATAATAATGATGATATTAATTTAATGAACTAAGAAACACAACCTAACTAAGGGACATAATATTTCACCTTTTTGTGATTGGTCGATGCATATAAGTATTACCACCACAAGGTTCATTGTAAAATAATCATTCGTTCATTTATCAATTATATAATTATTTATCCTATGTGTATTTCAACTTTGCCCTTCTTATGTGGATATTTAGTAAATGAACTACTGTTCATTACAAGGGGCAACCTTGTTTCCCTTTTTGTATTTAATGATGCTTTCAGTGAAGTCCATGAGGTCATGAATAATATGAAGATGAATGAAATCACTGATGACATGCTTGTAGACTCTCATGATGCTATCCAAGATAGTCGCAGAGATGGAAATGCCCAATAACCTCTGAAATAGTATCTCTTAGT
The DNA here is from genome assembly GCA_000404065.3 of Pinus taeda. Taxonomy (NCBI): domain Eukaryota; kingdom Viridiplantae; phylum Streptophyta; class Pinopsida; order Pinales; family Pinaceae; genus Pinus; species Pinus taeda. The sequence continues at coordinate 23,584 of APFE031257628.1, forward strand.
ACAAAATTGAAAGCTTGTTGAAAATGGTAGTGTGGAAGATCTCCTCTGGCTTGTGCCTTAGCCAAAAAGACCACGATTTGTCTTCCTTTGACCATGGAGCGAGTCATGGAGATGGTATATTCATGCGTAGTGATGGAGGACTAGTTACGTGGACCTTTTAGTTTGACTACAGATCGAGTGTCAAATTGTCAATTATAAGTTTAGAATAGGACGAGTGGAGCTTCAATCCTTGATTGAAGGAAACATGAGTTGTAACTCAAGTTATGATTGGAGAGAGAAGAATCAGTTCGACTCAGTTAACTTGTTAACCACGAGTTCTAAATTTGTGACCTGCCAATTTTAGCATGGATTGAATCAATAAAAGGAGGACGAAGGCACATGTATGTATTATTATTGTATGCATGAGTTTGTGTGTGAGAGAGCCTTGTTGTTAGAGCATACCTTGGAGGAGCCAATACGCAGTACTGTAGAGAGACTTTTCTTGTGGCAATTTCTGCCCTAGGATTTAGGAGGTCCATCCAAAAGAATAGGTGCCATATTGTGCTAGGAAATAGGTGCATATCAATGCAAGGAAATAGGGCCAGGCAGGCCACAAGGAAGTAGGAGCTGGATCAAGTGTATGCAGGGTGTTTCAAGTGAGGTTAGCAGTGAGTACAAGTGTGTGCTCAAAGTGAAACAGATTGGCTTGTAAGAGATTCTATTGCTCAAACTCTATCAATAAATGCTACAACAAAGAAAGGGTTTTCCCAATTGGGTTTCCCAAGAAAAGTAATTGTGTTGAATTATGTGACTGTGTTTTATCTCTACGTTCTATTCTGCTGCTTATCTATTGTTAAGAATTTCCGTGTCTTGGTGAAAGAAAGTTTGGTTTTAGATTATTCATCTAAGTAGTTGCAAAATTTTGTGGAAAATTAAGAAAGCCCTTAGAAATTCAAGTAGTCAAGATAAGAATTTCAAAGAAAGATGTCAAGCCTCCTCAGTGATAGTTGGAAGAGTGAATATGTGGTTAGTGGTTTGGTACTCTTGTCAAAAGCTTGTCTTCCCTCTAGCTTTGAGGTTCCTTCTCTCTTGTTGATCGAAGAACCTCATATTAAGCATTGTATCATAAAGCTTGGCAAACATGTGCCTAGTCACGATGGTTCTGTAATTATTAAGGTTCAATGCATTCCATAATTTGAGAATGGGGTGGATGATATTGTGGGAACATGAGGAAGGAAAACCTGAACAAACAATATCAATTAGAGATTACAATACCAGGTTTGATGAATTTTGCCTAAAATCCTTCCTTGTCTACAAATTGACCAGTGTCTATAACCCTGACAACTCTCTTGATGTTTCCTAGGGAAACTAAATAGCAAGAGGGGAAGGGGAGGGGTTATGGAGTGGAGGCTTGTTGCTAAGGAACTTGATAGAGGGAGGCAATATATGTGAATGAGGAATGGTGATTAATGTTAGGTGGGAGAGCAAGCGTAGGTAAAAGGGTAGGCCCGTAGGATTCAGGTGAATGGTGAAGGGATTCAGGGAACTCAAGTCTCCCCACAGAAATAAAATCAGCTTCTTGTGATGGGGGAGACACTTGTAATTTCTCCAAGTGAAAGGGATGCAGGTCAGATCATGAGATAGAATGAAGCAGAGATGCCTATGTAAGAGTTTTCTCTAAGTGTCATATTATTGGTTAATGGGAAAGATGCCAAGCGTAGGAACATTAGTATGGTATTGGATGGTGTGTTAGTAGGATTCAAGTGTTTGTCTTTGGTTCCAACTATCTTGAGTGAAGAAATATGAGTGATAGGTGGGGTCAACTATGAAAGGCAGGAGGTAGAACTAACCATGTATTCACAATCAAAGTGAAAGTTGGTTTGTTGGGGTGAGGAGAAGTGGGAATGCATGAAGGAGAAGACACTGTAGGCTTGATCAACAAGAGGGGATGAGGACAAAAGAGATGTAAAATGTGGGAAAATAGAGCTTGGTTGGCCAGGACATAGTCCACCAAGCTAGCACCAACACTGTGAGGGACATAAGCGATGCTATCAGAATCTGGGTAGTGAGAGAATTCATTAATGAGTGGCAGGCTGTGAGATTCTCCATGCTAGAGAAAAAGTATCATAAGCCAAAATGGCACTTGTTCCATCAATTGAAGATCTATGTAGACTCACGGTGCCTTGGTTGATGTTTAGAAGGTAGAGAACATCTGTGTTTTGTTGTGGATAGGGCCCTAATCTAGATATTGAAATTGCCCAAAAAAATGACATCTCTCAAATCAAAGTACTGGGGAACATCTAGGTAGAGGTCAAGGTAGGGATACCCATTTGAATGAAGTGAAAATCTCAAAGAAGCTACAAGAAAGTAGAACATGGAAATGGAAGTATCTTGCCAGTGAGATCAATGTTGCACGAAGCAGGGATGAAACGGGGACGTTTTTTGGAAACGGGGATGTGGAAGCATCATTTTCCAAAAATCTAGGAAGCGAAGTGTCTCGGAAGCATCTACTATATATATATATTTTATATTTTTTTGCATATTATTAAAAAAACATCCAGAATAACAAATTAGTTGTAGAAGACATGAAAACATGCATATTTTTACATAAATCAAGATAGATATGGCATCCATTGTACATCAATGATTAATTATTCCAGCATCAACCATCTAGAATCTAGATTCCTCTTCTCTTGTCTAGCCTTTGCCTCTACTTCAATTCTATAGGGATTTTAGTCAACATTGCCTAATTTTGATCAAACGGCTTAATCCAAGCCTTATAATATGGTAGAGAAAGCTTAACACACCTGATCAATGATTTTGACTTGAGTGAAGGGTACATAATTGCTAAGGCCATGACAAAGGAGTTCAACAATCAAAAACACCAACACTGGGGTACATATAGGGCTTGTTGCTCTTGATTAAATGCCAATCACATGCCCTCATACATGATATAATCCAATGAAACATCACAATTCCATTGATCCTGAAAACTGTTAAGTTTGCTGAATTTTGAATGGGATATGAAATTCTATTTTCTCCATATGAAGTCTGATGAGGTTGGAACCAATCTCAAACATCCCGAGTCATGTCATGGTAATGTTAAAAATTTAAGTAAAAGGATGGAAATGAAAGATAAAGGAGAATGTCACTTTTACTTCAAGAATTTAACATTACCATTAGGGAGCATCTAGGAAGCATCTAGGGAGCATCAAGGGGCACCTTAGGAGTATTTGGAAGGTGTAGTTCCTCACAAAACAATTCGGAATTTCCAAAAACAAAAAAAGCCCCACGGAACCGTCCACCTTCTCTCGGATCCGCTCGCAATTTGTGATGGATACATGCCCGAACCTCCACAGGTCCGCACCCGATCCTTTCCAGATCCGCGGATCGGGAAATAGGAACCGTGGATTTGGAAGTAGGAGCCGTGGATCGGGCCTCTACGAATCCAATTTTACAAGAACCGCCAAAAAAAGGAGGAATCGCGGATCCGTACGGGGCGCAGATTTGCCTTTGGATCCTTCCGGGTGGGGGGGGAAACGGTTCCTGCAACACTGAGTGAGACGCATTCCCTCAAACTAAAATTTGCATGTATTTGACATGGTCGTCTAATGCAATCATTGAAACTAACTGGAGGAAGTTGCGGATGAGGAAGTGCCTTCTAAACCTCAAGGACCTCCAACATGTTGAGTCTTATGTTTGAAGGATGAGATCTAGTGATAACTTGTAATGGGAGGGACGCGAAGGAGGGCTCCCTTGGGGATCTCATGAGTATTAGTGAGAAAGAGGATGTCTCAGGATGTATGTATGCCTTGAAATGTGCTTGGAGACGGCCAAATCAAGTAATCATAACTCCAACAAGTTATGGATACGGAGGAAGACCAAACCTTGTCCTATGAACGGTGCCATTTTGTTGACCAATGCTAGGATCCACTAGGGGGGGTATCCTGAATTACTTCTGTAAGATCATGGACAACAACTGTTTATTGTTTTTCTTGGTTACCATAAGGCACTCTCCGTTTTCCTTGGTTACCACAACCCACTCTCTGTTTTTCTTGATCTCATGCACCCATGGCCTTGTAAGATCAATATCCAGATATATTTTGTGTGGGAGGGAGGGAAGCCTTATCTTGGCTCAGAGAGCTTGAAGGCGATCTTCAGATGAGAGGAAATTGATAACGATGGTCAAGTTGGCTGCCATCCAGGCTTTCTCAAGATTGATGACCTTTCAAATCAAGTGTACATGTATGGAGGGATTGCATGGAGTGGAACATTTATTTCTTTAGTCCATGTTGGTCATTCCTCCTTGAGCTTAGGTTGAATTACTTCCTCAATGAGTGCAGGTGCCGCCTTCTTCCCCTGACTGCCTGTACTCATAGATTCTGTTCAATTTGTTTTTTGGAAAATTTGCTGTTGAGCTCCATCTCCTCTTTCCTGTTGGTTCCAGATCTTTTCTTGGATAGCTTCAGGTCTGAAAGTTCATACTTTAGAGAGCTGATTTTAAACCTCACTGCATTCTTGATTCTAGTTCTAGAAACCAAGTGGATATTTAATGACATTTAAATTAAATACTTATTGACATTACATATTAAACTTGGATGTCCTAGCTTTAAGGTGCCATACCTAAAAGTATTTGAAAATAGAACTTGTCATCTCATTAAGGCTGTCTTGTGAACAATCTTATTTGCTTATTTGGAGTTATGTTTGCAATTTTATAATGTTTTCGGGTGCCATTTATTCAAATTGGTTTTTTAGATATTATGGACATGGCTAATAACTAAATTTAATTCTATAGTCTTTGTAACATTGGCATGCAGAAAACAGCAAAGAGTGGTTTAAATATTCTACTCGGAGGTCTATGTGCGCTGACAGTTGTGGTTTTCTTGCGCTTTGTAAGTATGATAAAAAGGATGAATTCCCATCTTTGTTTCACTATTTTCAAGACCCAGCATTGGGCATGTGCTTATTACTAGGGTACTTTTTAAGGTTTTGCTGCATCTGTTTGCTTTGTCGTGGATGTTGATTGTCATACACTCACATTTCTAGATTCTATACTATCCCAAGGTTCTGTTCATTAAGCATGTTCTTTGAAGCCCCAAAATGCTTAAAAGAACAATGAGAAGAACTATTGGAGAGCAGACATGTTCATATTCTTTTTGTTTTTTTTATCTGATAGATGTTTTTTTATTAGACGAGATGCTTATATTAAAAAAATCATTTTCATGTGCTGTGAAACCCTTTGGCCTGAGACAATAATGTTCTGAGATCAATTGTGTTACTTAATTCTAGTCTGCTTGTATTATCTAAATTTAAAATTCATTGCCCAGCAAAACATGTCTAGGAAGATTGTCTTGTAGGAAGATGCATACACATCGAAGATTCAACAATCTTAATGAATATAGGATACGTTGGCCATTAAAAATGCATACAAAAAACTATGCTAGTCCTTGATGAATTTGTAGTAGGGTAAGGCGTCTCGGATGCATATGCCTGTCTGTTTAACTTCTAATACCAAAAGTTTCCATGTGATAACTCAGTTAAGGAGCAGACTCTATGGGAAACTTTCTAGCTGCATATATTCCTTCATTTCGTTTCTCAGTTTGCATTATGTTGTTCTTCCACAAGTGTTTGTGTGATGACACTGTATTCAGCAGATTAAATGTAAGTCATTATACAATAGTGACATTTCCTGGACATGTTCTGTATTTCAACGATAGGTTTCCTAGGGGGTGGCCTTTGCTGTCCTTCATCCATAGGGAAAAATATGGGACGTCTGACAGTCCCATGGGGGATGGCCAGGTGTTTCCTAGAAGGCCTGATGGACCCTATAAAGACATTTCTTCTTTTCCTTAAATAGAGGGGCCTTGCTACAGGTCCTCAACACCAACCTCTCTTCCCCCCCAAACCCCAAAAGCCCTAAATTTTTCATTTCGCAAATGAGAAGCTTCAAGCAAGAGCAGCAACCAAGTGAGGTCTTCGTGAGGAGGAGCAACAATTTTAAAACTTGGAGGAGAAACTTTCAAGTTAGGGCAGCAAAGCCTCTGTTTGGATCAGTGGGGGGAGTTAGTTGGGAGTTACTTTCAGTTTTATTGCTTGGACATAGAAATGACCAAGCACATGCTATTTAATCCTAGCTAGTGGCTTGCCCCTTGTATTTTTTTTAGTTTTTGTATCATGTATGACATATGTCATGTAAAACAGGGTGTGTGGGTTCGTCGGGGGTCTATATATAATATATAATATTTAAAAATTATAATATATATGAATTTCTATATATTTCCAACTCAAAATAAGAAAACTAAAATATTTATGATTTAAACTTCAAAGATTTAAACATGTACGTCATTGAACATTCAACATTCACATTGAAATCTCAAAATTTCTACTTTGATATCAAGTGCAAATTAGAGTTTACATATTAATAAGAATCATGATATATGTCCCATAGTTTTAAAATTCGGCCGATTCGAAACGGAAACGGCCGAGTTGATCCGTTTCATTGCCCAAAAATGTGACTCAGTGGAGGAAACGGTTCAGTAGGCCGAGTCATCGCTGACTCGGCCAACTTGGCCGTTTCCATATTCACTGGGCCAAGTCATAACCAGCGGCCTGTAAACCCATCAAAACAGCGATTTGACATTTTTTTAATGAAATTTTGAAGTGTTTGCTGATTGGTTTGGACTCCAATGTGTTTTATGTATTAATTAAATGTTATTTGGGGTCCATTTCCCCCTCCCAAACCCTATTTAACACACTCAAATGCGCTCTACTATTGATATGCTATTCAAATTTCATTCTCCTTAATCTTCATTTTTTCATCCTTTTACTTAAATTTTTAACATTACCATGAAATGACTCAGGATGTTTGAGAGTGGTTTCGGCCTCATTGGATTTCATATGGAGAAAGTAGAATTTTAAATTTCATTCAAAATCCAGCAGACTTATCAGTTTTTCAAGATTTCAGGATTGGGGGATTGCATTGTTTCCATTGAATTTTGCCATGTATTAGGGTATGGAACTCGTATTTAATCAAGAGCACCAATCCCTCTATGTACCTTGATGTTAGTGACGTTGGTTGTCGAAC
>APFE031257640.1:1889-17551 GCA_000404065.3 Pinus taeda
TAATAAGTTTGTTTAAGAATAGATAGGGTTAGTTAATGCTAGGCCATCGAGCTCCCCTCATGCTAGAGGAGGAGTCTCAAGTAGTTTGAGTTTTGTTTTCCTATATATAGGAGAAACTCTGATGTAAGTGGGGTTGGATATTTATGCAAAAAACAGAGTTATATTGGCCTATGTATAAAGCTTTTTTATAGTAATAGAAAGACTGTTTTATTCTTCCCAAGATTCATACTTTGTTAAAATGCTCAAGATGTTTGTGGTTTTGTCTTACCAAATGTAAGTTTTACAGCTTTATAAGTATGCAATCACTCTGAATTCACCTAGTGCTCAGAATTCCTGTGTATACTTATAAGTTGAGGTTCTTGTCCTTTATGTTTTACAGCTCTTTAAGTACACAATCACTCTGAATTCACCTAGTGCTCAGACTTCCTGTGTGTAATTACGAGTTGATGGTTATTTGAGAAATGTCTTGAATGTTTAAACATTACATGCCTTGGCTTCTATGAATGAGCAGTTGATAGTTTACTGAAAAGATGTTTAACTCCATAAGCCCAATGGAAGAGATGTTATGTTGTCTGTCCAACCAGCATGTTTACAAAATTTTCATTCAAGAGTTAGCCCTCTTTGTGTCTAAAGATAAATCAGTAGTTTGTTTTGAGAGAGCCCTCTCAGGTTAGGGAGGCTAATCCCTAGCTAAAAGTCTGGTCTGAAACAGTTACATAAGGTCTTACTGATTAGTAGCCATCAGTACTGGTTTTGTGATAACACACTCAAAGAAAGGTACGTAGTTTTCTAGGATTTGCAGGATATTATCGTAGATTTATAAAGAACTTCTCACAGATTGCTGCACCATTATATGCCCTAACAGGAAAAGTTGATTTTATATTGACTGACAAATGTGACATTGCCTTTACAGAGTTGAAACGGCTACTATCAACAGCACCAGTATTACGAGGGCGGAATTGGGATATACCATTCCAGAATTCATCAGACACATCAGATTCAGCCGTTGGAGCAGATCTTGCCCAAAAAGACGACAAGAAACCCTATGCTATATATTACATTAGAAAAAACTTAACCCCTGTTGATTTGAATTATACAGTAACAGAGAAAGAGTTTTTAGCTGTTATTTATGCTATTAACAAACTCAGACACTATATAATTGGATACCCTGTATTTTTGTATACTAATCACTCTACTATCAAATATTTAGCTAATAAACCCATAAGGAATGGAAGAGTGACACATTGGTTACTACTTTTGCAAGAATTTGACACAACTATAAAGGATTGACTAGGGAGGGAAAACCTTGTGGCAGATTTCCTCTCTCGAGTGCCAAGAACAGACGATGCAATGGCAGTAGAAGACCAGTTTCCGAATGAACGCCTGTTTGATATGGTCGTAAAAACACCATGGTACACAGATGTGGTAAATTATTTAGCAGTAGGAAAACTACCCAAACATCTGACACTTGGAGAAAGGAAATTAATAGTGCAACGTAGCACTTGGTTCTCCTAGATCGAAGGATACCTTTTTCACACAGGGGCCGATATGCACATCCGCAAGTGCATCAAGGAAGACAAAATTTATGATATCTTAAAAGCCTACCACGATGGACCTTGCAGTGGATATTTTGCAGACCGCAGAACTAGACATAAAATTTTTCAAATGGGCTACTAGTGGCCTACGATTTTTAAGGATGCTAAGAAATTTTTCTAGGCATGCGATAGTGGCCAAAGGAGGGGCCGCCCTGGAAATATGATGAGATTCCCCTGCATCCACAGCTAGTGATAGAACCCTTTCAGTGATGGGTGTTAGATTTCGTCAGGCCGATCAACCCACCATCCAATCAGAAATCATATATATTGGTTGCAACAGAATACATGACTAAATGGGTGGAGGTAGTAGCATTACCAAGAGCGATAGAGGAAACAATGATTAATTTTCTTTTCGAAAATTTTGTGTGATATGGCATACCCAGAGAAGTAATTATTGATGGGGGGCCACAATTTGTAGGCCACAAGATTGCTGCTACACTGAAGAATCGTCACATTATTCACAAAATTACCTCTCTGTATCACCTTCAGGCAAACGAGAAAGTGGAGAGTACCAACAAAGTACTTGAAGCTATTCTAAAGAAGACAGTCTCATCGCACAGACGGGACTGGGTGAGTCGACTACCAGAGGCCTTTTGGGCATATTGCACGACTTGGAGGGACACAACTGGATACTCTCCATATCAGCTAGTATTTGGTAAGGAACCCATTTTCCCCATAGAATTTGAGATACAAACACTAAGGATAGCCCAGGGAGTGGGACTGGATTTAATTGAAGCCCAAATTACCAGACTACAATAAATAAATGAATTAGATGAAATTCGGCTATTGGCTCTACATCATAATGCACTCATTAAACAACAAAGAGCCAAGTGGCACGATTCCCTGATTAAGAAAAAGGCATTTCATGAGGGCGACTGGGCACTTCTTTACGATTCTAGGTTTTAAGACTTCCCTGGTAAACTACAGACCAGATGGTTAGGCCCATATGAAATAAAGGAAGTACATGACAATGGAACTCTTACATTGGCCACCATTGATGGGTCTGGTTTTTCCTTCAAAGAAAATGGGCATTAGGTGCACCTCTACCAAAAACCACTTACAAGAGAATCCTTTTACCAACAGATACGCGAAGACTCCACCATGAAAATTCTAGCTGCAGAAGGAAATCCTTCAGCAATGCCATTATTGTAAAAAGTTATTTCTTTTTGTAAAAACTGTAAATATGATTGCTGATTTGATTTTCTATGTTTTTTGTTTTTTGTTGTTCCCTCTTCAGAACAACACTTTTTCTTTTTGTTGTTCCCACTTTGGGACAACACTTTTGCTTTTTGTTGTTCCCACTTCGGAATAACACTTTTGCTTTTTGTTGTTCCCACTTCAGAACAACACTTTGGTTTTTGTTGTTCCCTCTTCGGAACAACACTTTTGGTTTTTGTTGTTCCCACTTCAGAACAACAATTTTTGTTTTTGTTGTTCGCACTTCGGAACAACAATTTTGATTTTTGTTGTTCCCACTTCTGAACAACACTTTTGGTTTTCACTGTTCCCACTTTGGAACAACACTTTTCATTTTGATGTTTCAACTTTGAAATAGCACTTTGGGTTTTTGTTGTTCCCGCTTCGGAACAACACTTTTGGTTTTTGTTGTTCCCACTTCGGAACAACACTTTTTGTTTTTGTTGTTCCAACTTCGGAACAACACTTTTGGTTTTGTTGTTCCCACTTCGGAACAACACTTTTTGTTTTTGTTATTCCCACTTCGGAACAACACTTTTCGTTTGTTGTTCCCACTTCGGAACAACACTTTTTGCGTGTTTGTTGTTCCAACTTTGGAATAGCACTTTTTGTTGTTTGTTGTTCAAATACTACCTCTTTTTTTTAGAATTTGTTGTTGTTCCTTCTTTGGAACAACATTTTTGCTTTTTGAAGTCATGTGTTTTTTAAAACAACACCCTTTTTCCTTGCACGATTGTGATGTTGAAACAACACTTGCATGATTATTCCTACCACATCTCAACCCCATTTTTCTAATTCTCTTTCATGGCATGAAGTACAATACTTTTATGAGGACGAGAATTATGGATTCTATTAAAGCAGGTGAATACCCTTAAAGTTATGATCTTTAACAAGGCAACTTCTTGATGATAGATTTCTTTAAAAAAAATTGGTGAAGAACACAATTATTTATATATTGCTTTATTGTATTGATTTCTGTTGTATATAATACTAATTGATCATCTTTACCACACTAGTTCCACCCCTCCTAGTTATAATCCTCTCTGTCTATTATAAGTGAGATTATGGGTATATTTTTTTTCTATTGCTATGTTCAACTTCTTTCACCATCCCTGCTCTTAAGGAGTACTGAGCGTCCCTCTATTTATTATAAAAATGTGTAATAACAACAAATTTTGCCTAGAGATAGAGGATAGGGGGTCTCATTAAGAGCCAGCCTACCATGTTCATAAGGATGTAGCAATGTGACATTCCCACTATGGCCACCACACCAGGGTTATGATCCAAATGATGGCTAAAATATCCTTGGAATAGGAGGTCTCATCACGAGCCGACCTGATCACTTTTGCTACTTCCCAGTGAATGGCAGTATGGTTATTTGGTTACCATGCTAGCACATTGATCTCTTCTGTAGAAACAACAATGGAATTCTCCAACTATAAATTGAGGATTCTAGCTCATATGGGTTAAAAAGAAACTCTGTCAAGGCTATGGACGTCTGCTGGCAATAGAAGCTCTGCTTATAGTATTGAATTTACACTTTCAAAACCAATAATTATTATCATACCCTCTTCTTACTTTTCTTTTTATCAGAAGAATTATTTCCTTAATTTCTCCCTACCTTGAACCTTTATGCATGAGTTAATGTTTTTAATCAATCATATCATTTTCAGCCAGAATATCATCAGCAAAGCATTTTTTCTTGAATATTGTTGTCCTTTTTCCTTACCGTATAACCTATCATCAACCAAAGCATCTTGTCTCTTATCAATAACCATAATTACACACCTCTCTCTCATTATATACATACCTTTTACAGTCCTCTCATTAATATACGTACTCCATCCCATAATAATGATATATCTTTCACCCTTGTACGTTGCCATCAGAACATCATTCCCGCATCCATTCAGCCATAGGCGACCTCTCATCTTGAAGGAGGGAGGGGACCTTCATTACACTTATGCATGAAGTATAATTGTTTTATTGGATTTCATAGGTTTATATGGTACTCTATGATCACGCAACATGTGGCAAATAATAGTCCTTGAATTAATGAATTCCCATAGAAATATCATTTAATATTGGAAAACTTAGCTGTTACAACTTACTTGTTCTATCTCTCTGTTGATGTCTATTGTTGTGTTTTATCCACTGCACTAATCCTTTGCAATAGTAGGAAGAACTCAACCATTATGGGTGGTAAGTCAGTGTGTCAAGAACCTTTAGTGCTGGAAGTCTCCAACAGAGCCAGGGAAATTCTGGTCCACGCAGGGTGGATATCATACTTCACAACATTTTAGGACCCTAGTGAGGAAATCGCTATTGAATTTCTACAACATCTGCATAATGGGAAATCCCTGGTGAGAGGTAGAAGAATCATAGTATCAAATGCTGTAATAGCTGAAGTATCTAGGCTGCCGGTGAAAGGAACTACATGGCCAAAAAAACATGTAATGTTACAAGACGCGGTGGACATTTTTAGAGATGTAGGCAAGGAACTAACCAAGAAAGGCAAGGGCATACAACCATCTTCTCTGACAGAACCATGGCGTGAGTTGTAAAGTGTTGTCCAGAGGTACATTACCTATGATGGATGACGAGACGTGGTAAGACCTCGAAAACTCAAAATTTTAGTTGTTTTAAAACTAAATATCACTATTAATCTGCCATCTTTCTTAAATTTATTGTTGCATGATACCGCCGATAGAATAAGACGGGCTAGGCAGCCAGAAACCATAGTTAGCCACCATGGATTGATTAGACTACCTACTACCCATAACCTTGTTCAACAAAAATTTACTTGGGATGGTCTCATAGCACCCCTGGAGATTAGTCAAAACCCTATAATCCAAAGTCCTGAAATTTTGGCGATAAGCCAGCGGGGCCCTGTTCTGAAAAGGAAAAGGACTACCTACTCAAACATTGAACCCCATAAGTGCAAGCGGTCTGCAAGGTTACATCTAGTCTAGAGGATGTCTATAAATCCACAAGATAGCATCGAACAACCTGCGGAACCATCCAGACCAATTAGTATACAGGACTCTAAGTCAGGTCTAGAGCAAGAACTTGAACAAGGGAAAGGATGTCATTCAGAATCAGAACCTAGGGAAGAGGAAAATTTAGAATCAGAACCAGGGGAAGAGGCCAATTCAAAACAAGAACATGAGGAAGAGGATAGATCGAACTCAGAGCAAGAAAGGGCACAGCACTTTGATGATGAACTGGAAAATGAAGAAGAACCTCCTCAAACATCAACCATGAGCCTCGAAAATGATATTATGTAGGATTTTGAGATAGGGATGGCTCAGGTCCTGGCAAATATAAATGCATCCATGCATCCTGGAGGATCACCATATCCTAACCTAATGGAAGCTCAATCCAAAAAAGATTCTGGGCATACATAAATTTTTCCTTCTTTAGAAGCTACAGACTAGGAAAAGGAAGTAGACACAGAAGTTATTCATGAATCAGACAACCAGTCTGGTGAAATAGTTCTATTAGAAGACATCCATGATAAACAACAGGAATTTTTATATACAAAAGCTATTGAAAAGCTTGTTAGTGTAAAAGATGCTCCTCGGAAGAGGCAAGTAGTCAAAGCAAAACTAAAGAAGCTGAGACACAAATATCAAAAGCTTCAAAAGACTATTAAAAGGCTACACCGGAAGCTTAAAGAAATTGCAAATGGCAAAGCCTAGAACACTACTCCTGAGGTAGTCTCTTTGGCTACACAAACGGAAATATGTAAGGGTAGGTCAACAGATACCCAAACCGAACTCATTCCTACTAAAACAATAACCACCCAGGTAAAATTGCATGCAGACTTAGTGGATGCAGCCGTTCAGATGGAGGGTTGGTCCTCCCACAATAAGGAAGTACAGACTGAGGAAATATCCTCTCATAGCATAGGCACTTAGACAGAAGAACAAGTCAAGGATATCTTGTCAAACAAATACCATATTCTCCTAAAGCTATAGGAAGAACTCATGCAAGCCTAGCTTGCTCTAGAATGATGTGAACAAGAGACAGTCCCTCTGCAAAAATATCAAGAGTTGCAGAAACAGTTTAGGGAATTAATCGTAACTGAGAATGGGACTTTTGACAAATTTAGATAGGAAGAAGAAAAGCTAAAGAAGGTGAAGGCCAAGCTAGACAGAGCTAGGAATCAGATAGACACCATTTGCTCGCTATATTCGGATGCCTTAACATGTGGGTCTCCGGCCACAAATTATGCCCTGTTATTATTAGAACAGTACTTATTGTTAAAGATTAAAGCTGTAAGAGCTAGCAAGCCAATCGAGTTAAAGACAACTGAATATTTTATAAGTTGCTACAAGTAACATGGGGTAAAGGTCTAAAGGCTTCTTTACGAATTTTATTTGCATAATTTCATATTAGAAGGAGAAGTGGATAAGAACCCTAGCCCTTTTGTTTGAGATATTCAATTCCAGGCTTTTATCTCTTTTGCAGTTAATCAACTTAAGTGGTTTAAGGTGTATAATTCATTCCAAAGACAGGAACACAGGTTGGATCTCTGGGTAAGGAGTGAGCCTACTCACCCTTTGCAACTATTTTCTAAACATAAAAGGTTGATGACATAAGAAGGCATGATTCAAATTTTAGGGCCCATACATAAGGAAATTGTACAGAAAGGAACAATATATTTCCTCTCCATCCATGAAATATCCCTGACTACATCCAAAATGAGATGGAAGGTCTCAACTAATAGTGTTAAGTAAAGAGAACCATTTAATTATGGGAACTTCAAAGCTGCTGCAAGCCAGTTAATCACATATAGAAATCTTATTTTGAGGGAAGGGCCTTATTGGTTGGGATGTCGATTTAGATGTCCCATTATTTGGTATCCTCTTGAAGGGTATCGGTTTGACTATGAATTACCTGAAGGACACGTACAGATAGCCTTTGCAAATTTGACACAAAATCACGGTTTTAGGCCTGATAAAGAAACCTTTTTTTTCCAATCTACTCCTTAACTACATTTCATAGGAACTATTTATTTTTCATGAGGACATGAAATAAAGGTAAGCAAGGGAGTATGTTGAGCCTTGCAATAGGTATGTATTTACTCTTCATTATTATCTTTTTCCTCCTTTCTTATCCATTTTGTGCCATGATATAACAACAAATTGATAGGATTTTGATAAGGAATAAATAAAACTACTCTTGATACGATTTGACTGACCAAACTAACTCTCATTACTTTTTATGTAGAAAAATAGCTAAAGGAACAGTTGTTGTTCCAAAACTGGAACAACGAAAGCTAATTAAGGAAAATGAGACGCGTCGGGTGCGGTCGAACCAAAGAACGAGTCAAGAAGATTAGCATGAGATAGAATAATTGTCTGAATATAGAATTTAGTTGTGAATCCTCACATTTATCTTTTTCTTTTGACTATAAAAGGAAATACTTGATCCAAAATGGATTTTGGATAGACTCCTAAGTCTAAGTGTTCCTCACTGAGGAAAATGAAAGTCCAAGGAAGTTCCTGGAAATAACCCCATTGCAGAGATCCTTTCCTTCATAATCTGTTGCAAATTGAATGGGCAAAAATGGACTTAGGATGCACAAGTTATCACTAAAAGAAGATGCCTTTGTTCCTTAGAAAAAGAGGCAAAATCATTTTTAAAATGGCCTAAAACGCTTTATGAGGAAAATCGCATCGGAGGAGGTCCAAGGCAAACTTAAGCAGATAGGGGAAGCACCCCCGATCATGAATCCTTGACAAATCAGGTCGAAGGAATGCCCATGCACATATAACATAAAGGCGGGACCGGACCATCGATATTGCGATCGCCGATATCGACAGATCGCAATCGGTGATACCACAAGGCAAAGGCAGGACACCAGGCCAAGCGATATCACGATCGCCGATATCGGCGTTGGCGGATCTTGTTGGCATAGGCCATATCATAGGGAAAGACCCTGATTTTATGAGATATGCGATTGCGACAAGTCGCATCGCAATATTGCATCGAAGCTACATAGAGGAGCAGGGCTATGATATATATATATATATATAATATATATATATATATATATTATATATATATATATATAATATATATAATATATATGCGCGATGCAATAGCCGGACCCGATAGGGCTATAAATGATATTCCATAAAATTTGAGATTTGTCAAACAACAGTTTTCTATGTATTTTTGCATATTTCATTTAATAAATGAAAAGCGAAGGGATGCATCGATGCGATGAAACTGGACCCGAAAAGGTTTGTAAGTGCCAATGTATAGTGTTTCAAGTCCGCCTAAAGCCATTTTGTGGGATTTTTCAATGTTTTAATGTATTTTTCAAATACAAAGGAAATCACGAAATAGGTAGGATTTTGGGCGGGAAGTGGGCGGTAAATGGTTTGGGCCAGGTTCCGCCCGATCCCATACAATGGCTGCCACGTGTCCAGGCTGAGGAGAGAGAAAACCAACCCTATCGGGCGATTAACCCCTGTATGAAAGAGCTGCCCGAAATGAACCACAACCATTGGATCTAGATCTCCCAGATCAACGGTGGGGATGCGATAAGCGATTTATAAGGCGGACCTGATGGAATATAAGGTGAAGTTCATAATTTTTTAAGTCCAATAGATGCGTTTGGGTGGATTTTTACAGGTTTTCAGTGTATTTTCCTGTGTAGGCCAAGAACGACCATCTTTTGGATTTTAAGGGCACCAATGGTCCATTTCATTATGGAAGAGGTCGCCACCATCCCTCAAGGTGTTTGGCAATGATTGCTAATGCTCACAGGGGGGGATTCGATCGGACAGAGGCCGGGAGCCAGAGAGCCCGAGAAGAGGAAACAAACAGACAACTCCAGTTGGCTTAAAAGCTATGAATGTCAAAGTCAAAAAGGTCGTTGTTGGAGTTGTGGCTGAAACTGAGCATAAGCAGAAAGCAAAGCCAAAGCAGGAAGCTAAGGCATAAGAGAGCAGCGTGAAAAGGCAGCAGCAAAACAAGCAGCGCAGAAAGAAAAAGTGGAAGCGCACGCAGCCAAGGGAGTCACTTGGAGTTCAAGTGGAAATCCAAAGGGCTATAAACTGACAGAGAGACAAAGAAGCCAGAGCCAGAGCTAACAGCCAGAGTGAGAGCCGAGAGCCAAAAAGTCGAGAGCTTTAAGAGCCGGGGATAAAAACAGTGTCTAAACCCATTGTTTCTATTTAATGCAGTGGAGTTGAACCAAGAGCTTGTAAAAATAACTTTGCCATAATCCTAGAGAGCTTAGTCGAGTTGACTAGAGCTAAAGGAGATGTAGCCCAAGGGTTTTGAGTGAACTACTCATTAAATTGTTGTTTTATGTGTTTGTTTTCACAGCTACATTGTTTACTGTTATATGTATGTGTTATATCAACATAAACAATAGATTTTAAAGTACATAAAAAATTTAAAATAAATACCATCATACACCTTATCTTCAAGCACATATTATCAATTCCGCATTGGTTAATCAATAAGACTTTGGAATACATAAGCTTTGGAAGTGGGAGAGGTTCTTGTAAGCTAAACAAGAAACCTAAGTGCCCCATTTTCAAATTAGGTGGTATCAGAGCTTAAGTTTGATTAAAGCCACCTTCAAAGAAGGTTATATCAAAATGCTTGATTGACATAGCAAAGATTGCTTGTCTAAAAGGTGTTTGGGCATTCAAGGATTGATTGTCTAATTGATGTATGCTTATTGCAGACTAACTATTTTCTGAGTTTGCAGAGAGGAAGGGAAAGTTGTTGATAGCTCAGTCTAGGAAGGACAAGAAGGAAGAAGGGCTTAAGGCATTCTTCTATTCCAAAGGACCTCAAAGAAATCCTTGAAGCACAAGAGGTTTGTTGCAAAGGGTTGTTGAATAAGCTCTTTATTAATCTTGTTGAATTTCTTTTGTTCATTGGCATAATGACAACTTCTATAAGTGAGCCCTTGAATTCTTCTTTCTTCATCAGAAGACTCTTTGATAAAGATATGAAGCAAGACTTGTCCACCATGATGGATATGGTGAGTGAAATGTATGAGGATGGAAGGAAGAGCAACATACTTAGAGAGTAGCTGAATTCCATGAAGGAAGAGAAGCAATTGCTTACTGACAAATTGTAGGAAATGGAGAGGCAACTTCATATTGCAAATATGAACCTGAAGAGGATGCATGAGTTGGAGTCACAGCTCTTTGTTGCCAAAGAAGCCTTGGTCAAGTATCAGCTTGAAGAAGAGGTAAACCATTCCAGTTTGTCTTCAGATTCTTCTAAGAATGCTTATATTAGTTCTTTTGAAAAACATACTAGAGGCATAGGTTCCAAGCTAATATCCAAGATGGGCTATGAAGGAAAAGGCTTGGGTAGACATGCACAAGGTATTGTTGAGCCAATAAAGTTTGAGGAAAGGCCTAAGTATTTGGGTCTTGTCTATGGACAGTCTTATGGAGAGAGTTCCAATGCTTCCATGAAGGCCATTGAAACAACTCCAAGAAGGGGTTGCATTGCAGAGTGTGAAGATTGTGTGAAGATTATGTTCAGGAGGAATGCAATAGCTTGAAACATCACTTGCAGGATGCAGGTGTCCAGAAGCACACCCTTGAACTAGAGAGTTGTGGAAACTCTAACAGCCTTGAAGAGATTGATGGTGTTCCAAAGGGAGACACTTCTTCATTTGCTTCACCTCCTCATGAAGGCAATAAAGGCGAAAGAGGCAGGTATAAATCTAGTTCTAATCATATCCCTTTTGATTTTGTAATGCATGGTAAAGTTCCACATAAGCATGGGGAAAGAATTGCATGTTCCTTTTGTGGTTTGGATAACCATCATGTTTCTAGATGTTGGAAGAGAATGGCCACATACAGGAAATTTTTGAAGGAAAAAAAGCAAAAATCCAAAGGTCCATTGGACAAGGAAAACCATGTTGTCAAGAGGATGCACATGTGTTGCACTTACTCCCATAAGCAAGGACATCTTGCTGCAAGGTGTTGGACTCTGAATCTAACAATGCTTCCACAAAAGTTGAAGAAAGTGGAAAGAGAAGATGGCAGAAATGGGAATGAAGTTTCCATGAATGATGTGTTTCAGAATGATTCACATGTTGATGTTGATGTTCACACAAAGGAAAGACCTTTGAACTAGATTGGTAAGAAATGGCTAGAGTTATTTTCCTATTAAGGTTGCATGTCTATTGATGCATCTATTTTCATTTATTTTTTAATGAGATACAAGTTGCAGGATTTTACCAAGAAGGTGAATGGAGAAGTTGATTCGGAGACTCACTTTGTTGCTGCAAAATTATATTTCATTTCAGCTTCGAAAGTACAATGTGCATAAGCGAAAGTTGAAGGATGAAATGCATGCATAAGCATGTCATGCAATGTTGACTTGGGAGAAATTAACTTGGTCTCCAAGATGGAGATAATAATGAAGTGTTCCATCTTTTGAAACCTAATGGTCTTTTTCTACATACTTGACTTGAAGAGTCATTTGTTTAAAGGCATGTTTTGTGGGCTTGTTATCTAGTCCATCATTTGTATGAAGATGTAAGACATGGAGGTGTTCACAAGCTGTGAAATCTATTTCTTTTGTTGAAGCAGGAGTTAGGCCATCTAGTTGTTGTCTGTATTTTTGTTGTTGTTAACAGTTGTTGTTGACAGCTTTTCAAATAGGTACAAATGAAATTTTTTGTGAAGCAGATGTACTTCACATTTGTTTGAGCCACCTTGGATCAATGATTAAGGCAGAGAAGTTCAAACTACCTTCTGTGACCATCTAAGTAGGAGTTCTGCAGGGAGGCAAAGAAGAAGGCAGCTCTTCCTAGGAAGTCCAGCCCATCCAAGAAGGGAAGTGGTCAAAAACCTTGGTTCAGAGGCACTATGCAAGGAAAGTGTAGGGAGGCTGAAAGAAGAGGGTGAGTCACTCTCATTTACTATTCAGATCAGTATATCAGTCTTTTGGAGGCCAAAAGTTCTTTTAGTGGGAAGGTGTAATCCAAAACAGATTTTGGATAGACTCCTAAGTCTAAGTGTTCCTCACTAAGGAAAATGAAAGTCCAAGGAAGTTCCTGGAAATAGCCCCATTGCAGAGATCCTTTCCTTCAGAATCTGCTACAAATTGAATGGGCAAAAATGGACTTATGATGCAGAAGTTATCACTGAAAGAGGATGCCTTTGTTACTTAGAAAAAGAGACAAAATCCTTTTAAAAATGGCCTAAAAGGATTTATGAGGAAAATCGCATCAAAGGAGGTCCAAGGCGGAATTTAGCGGATAGGGGAAGCACCCCTAATCACCGATCCCCGACAAATCAGGTCAGAGGAAGGCACATGCACATATAACATAAAGGCGGTACCGGGCTGTCGATATTGCGATCGCTGATATCGACGGATCGCAAATAGTGATACCACAAGGCAAAGGCGGGACCCTGGGATGAGCGATACCATGATCATCGATATGGGTGTCAGCGGATCACGTCGGCATAAGCCATATCATAGGGAAAGACCTCGGGCTTATGTGATATGCGATTGCAACAAGTCGCATCGCAATATAGCATCGAAGCTACAGAGAGGAGTGGGGCTATATACTTATATATATGTGCAATGCAATAGCCAGACCCGATAGAGCTATAAATGATATTCCATAAAATTTGAGATCCGTCAAACAACTGTTTTCTATGTATTTTCGCATATTTCGTTTAATAAACGAAAAGTGAAGGGAAGCATCGATGTGATGAAACTGGACCCGAAAAGGTTTGTAAGTGCCAATGTATAGTGTTTCAAGTCTGTCTAAAGCCATTTTGCAGGATTTTTCAATGTTTTAATGTATTTTTGAAATACAAAGGAAATCATGAAATAGGAAAGATTTCGGGTGGGCCGTGGGCGATAAATGGTTTTGGATGGGTTCTGCCTGATCCCATACAATGGCTGCCACATGTCCAGGGTGACGAGAGAGAAAACCACCCCCATCGGGCGATCAACCCCCGTATGAAAGAGCCGCCCAAAATGAACCACCACCGTTGGATCTAGATCTCCTAGATCAACAGTGGGGATGAAATAAGCAATTTAAAAGGTGGACCTGATGGAATATAAGGCGGAATTCATATTTTTTTAATTCCGATAGACGTGTTTGGGCGGATTTTTACAGGTTTTTTATGTATTTTCCTTTGTAAGCCGAGAATGACCATCTTTGGGATTTCAAGGGCATCGATGGTCCATTCCATTACGGAACAGGTGGCCACCATCCCTGAAGGCATTTGGCAATGATTGCTAATGCTCAGGGGGGGGATTCGAGTGGGCAGAGGCTAGGAGCTAGAGAGCCCGAGAAGAGGAAACAAACGGATAGCACCAGTTGGCTTAAAAGCCATGAATGTCAAAGATAGAAAGGTTGTTGTTGGAGTTGTGGTTGAAACCGAGCATAAGTGGAAAGAGAAGCCAAAGCAGGAAGCTAAGGCGTAAGAGAGCAGCGCGAAAAGGCAGCAGCAAAACAAGCAGCGCAGAAAGCAAAAGAGGAAGTGCACGTAGCCAAGGGAGTCACTTGGAGTTCTAGTGGAAAGCCAAAGGGCTGTAAACTGACAGAGAGGCGAAGAAGCTAGAGCAAGAGCCAAGAGCCAGAGTGAGAGTCGAGAGCCAGAAAGTTGAGAGCTTCAAGAGCCAGGGATAAAAACGGTGTCTAAACCCATTGTTTCTGTGTAAAATAGTGGAGTTGAGCCAAGATCTTGTAAAAAGGACTTTGCCATAATCCCAGAGAGCTTAGTCGAGTTGACTAGAGCTGAAGGAGAAGTAGCCCAAGAGTTTTGGGTGAACTCCTCATTAAACTGTTATTTTATGTGTTTTTTTTCACTACTGCATTATTTATTGTTATATGTATGTGTTATATCAGCATATACAACAGATTTTAAAGTACATAAACAATGTAAAATAAATACCAGCATACATCTTATCTTCAAGCACATATTATCAATTATGCATTCGTTAATCAATAACACTTGGGAATAAATAAGCTTTGGAAGTGGGAGAGGTTCTTGTAAGCTAGACAAGAAACCTAAGTGCCCCATTTTCAGATCAGGTGGTATTAGAGATTAAGTTTGATTAAACCCACCTTCAAAGAAGGTTATATCAAAATTCTTGATTGACAGAGCAAAGATTGCTTTTCAGAAAGGTGTTTGGGCAGTCAAGGATTGATTGTTTGATTGATGTATGCTTGTTGCAGACTGACTATTTTCCGAGTTTGCAGAGAGGAAGGGAAAGTTGTTGATAGCTCAATCCAGGAAGGACAAGAAGGAAGAAGGGTTGAAGGAATTCTTCTATTCCAAAGGACCTCAAAGAAATTATTCAAGCACAAGAGGTTTGCAAAGGGTTGTTGAATAAGCTCTTTATGAATCTTGTTGAATTTCTTTGTTCATTGGCATAATGACAACTTCTACAAGTGAGTCCTCGAATTCTTCTTTCTTCATCACAAGACTCTTTGATAAAGATATGAAGTAAGACTTGTTCACCATGATGGATATGGTGACAGAAATGTATGAGGATGGAAGGAAGAGAAGCGTACTTAGAGAGCAGCTGAATTCCATGAAGGAAGAGAAGAAGTTGCTTACTATTGTAGGAAATGGAGATATTACAAATATGAAGCTGAAGAGAATGCATGATTTGGAGTCACAGCTCTTTGTTGCCAAAGAAGCCTTGGTCAAGTATCAACTTGAAGAAGAGGTAAACCATTCTAGTTTGTCTTGAAATTCTTCTTGTTGGGTTGTGTTATATTCTTTCCACCTAGTTAACAGGGGTTTTGAGGGGTACCCGTAACCACACTTTATGGGGTCCGGGGCAGCACCCCAGAAAATTTTGGTTTTGGACCCTATGTTAGGTTGGGCGGACCCACCTATG
>APFE031257640.1:39458-59603 GCA_000404065.3 Pinus taeda
TGCGATAGCTGGACCCGATAGAGCTATAAATGATATTCCAAAGAATATGAGAACCATCAAACGACAGTTTTCTATGTATTTTCGCATATTTCGTTTAATAAACGAAAAGCGAAGGGAAGCGTTGATGCAATGAAACTGGACTCGAAAAGGTTTGTACATGCCAATGTATAGTGTTTCAAGTTCTTCTAAAGCCATTTTGCAGGGATTTTCAATGTTTTAATGTTTTTTTGAAATACAAAGGAAATCACGAAATAGGCAGGATTTTGGGCGAGCCATGGGCGGTAAATGGTTTTGGATGGGTTCCGCCTGATCCCATACAATGGCTGCCACATGTCTAGGCTGAGGAGAGAGAAAACCACCCCTATCGGGCGGTCAACCCCTGTACGAAAGCGGTGCCCGAAATGAACCGCCACCGTTGGATCTAGTTCTCCTAGATCAACGGTGGGGATGTGATAAGGGATTTAAAAGGCGGACTTGATGGAATATAAGGCGGAGTTCATAATTTTTGAGGTCCGATATATGCGTTTGGGTGGCTTTTTACAGGTTTTCTATGTATTTTC
Organism: Pinus taeda; assembly: GCA_000404065.3. Classification (NCBI taxonomy): domain Eukaryota; kingdom Viridiplantae; phylum Streptophyta; class Pinopsida; order Pinales; family Pinaceae; genus Pinus; species Pinus taeda. The sequence continues at coordinate 40,019 of APFE031257640.1, forward strand.
CTTTGTAAACCGAGAACGACCATCTTTGGGATTTCAAGGGCACCGATAGTCCATTCTGTTATGGAATAGGTAGTTACCATCCCTGAAGGCGTTTGGCAATGATTGCTAATGCTTAGTGGGGGGATTCGAGCAGACAAAGGTTGGGAGTTAGAGAGACCGAGAAGTGGAAATGAACGGATAGTGCCAGTTGGCTTAAAAGCCATGAATTTCAGAGACAGAAAGGTTGTTGTTGGAGTTGTGGGTGAAACCGACCATAAGTAGAAAGAAAAGCCAAAGCAGGAAGCTAAGGCATAAGAGAGCAGCGTGAAAAGGTAGCAGCAAAACAAGTAGCGTAGAAAGCAAAAGCGTAAGCACAGGCAGCGAAGGGATTCACTTGGAGTTCAAGTGGAAAGCCAGAGGGTTGTAAACTGAAAGAGAGCCGAATAAGCCAGAGCCAGAGCCAAGAGCCAGAGTGTGAGTTGAGAGCCAGAAAGTCGAGAGCTTCAAGAGCTGGGGATAAAAACGGAGTCTAAACCCATTGTTTCTGTGTAAAAAAATGGATTTGAGCCAAGAGCTTGTAAAATGCAGTTTGCCATAATCCTAGAAAGCTTAGTCGAGTTGACTAGAGCTCAAGGAGATGTACCACAAGAATTTTGGGTGAACTCCTCATTAAATTGTTGTTTTATGTGTTTTTTTTCACTACTACATTGTTTATTGTTATATGTATGTGTTGTATCAGCATAAACAACAGATTTTAAAGTACATAAACAGTTTAAAATAAATACCAGCGTACACCTTATCTTCAAGCACATATTATCAATTCCGCATTGGTTAATCAATAAGACTTGGGAATAAATAAGCTTTGGAAGTGGGAGAGGTTCTTGTAAGCTAGACGAGAAACCTAAGTGCTCCATTTTCAGATCAAGATTGAAGGGGGATCTCTCATCTTTTACTTGGATTGTAATTTTAATTTACAGAAGGGTGATTCTGAAGAACAAGATCGTGTTGTAATGATAAGTGACTTTGATGTTTAATATACAACTTTCATTGTTGTTCATTCAAATATTCTGAGATCATTAAGCAGTGTTTGCTAGTGGCTAGGGCCCGATCTCTGGTGGAACTTATTGTTGTTCCTTGTTTTGTGCATTTTTCGTTTCCTGCAAGTTATTCTACTTTATAGCTTTTCAATTGATGTATTTTTGTTGAATTGTATTTCTGGTATTCATTTCATTAATGCACAGTCATAGTTGGTTTTATTTAATTCTTGTTGTGGATTGAATTAGTTATCAGTTAAAGAGTAATTTACGGTTAATTACAGAATAGAGTGTGATTGATTAGATGCTTTCCCTTTTTCCAGTAGTTTAAGTCCAGCTGAAAGAGCTCAATTAATACTACGGTGCTCTCAGTTTATTGTCATTTGAATTTGGTTGATTAAATTGAATTATGGAGTTGTTTGAGATAGAGTCATGATGCTTAGATGAATTATTTCCTTTAAAGTTACAAGCTTGAGATTTATGATTGCATCCATTTACTCTTGTATTGAATTTAATAACTTATTTTAAAGCATTACTCTCTGGATTTATAGCTTGCACATATTGTGTACACTCTTGGAATAAAAATACTTACCCAGGTTGATAATTAATGTGAGACAATTACTAGTTTTAAAAGACACCTTTTAGCACCCAACAGGAGGACCATCTACATACATCTAGGAAACCAGATGATCTCCCTCCTTATCTTGTAGCAAAATTATAACGTTTAAAATAGAGTAAACTAGCAAAAGTATGAGAGTATGCTGGGGGTTGCTTTCCTGGAACTTGGATGCATTCCTTTACATGTTGATGGCTAATGGTAAGTTTTGTCATTGTATCCCTTCAACATCTACTTATGATGTTCTCTTAACATACGCTCTGCCCCAACAAGTGTCCAGAACTTGAGGAGGAGTATCTTCACTCAACTTCTCGGCAGCAGCAGCCCAGTTGCAGGCAGGGTTCTCTTTCCCATCATTGTGTAAAGGACCTAATTCATCAAAATCCTTCCCCATTTGAGTTGTTTTCTTTTATATTCCATGCTTGGGAGATTGTTCATTGTGGAGGGCCAAGTTGGAGGAACTCGGAGAGTTTGGGTTGTCTAAGGAGTTGGAAGCTACTTGAGGCAAAGGGGGAGGAGGGAATTGAATACCAAGGGCCCCATCCATGACTCTCAAAGAATATATTGCCCAGACCAAGTGGAAGTGCAGGTTGGTAATGCAATTCTGTATCACCTTCATAATGTCCTCCTGATATTTGAGATGCCTTCCAAGCATTTAACACAGATCCCATTTCCTGTCACCTATGTTTCTCATTTATTATGTCTCCATCTTTGTAACCATATGTCTAATATGTAAAGGGATATCCTCATCATATATGTCCACATCGGCCATGCTAGGAGGTTTGAGGTCAACAACCGCTTCCTCTACCTCCTCGTCAAGGTGGTCCCCTCTCTCAAACCATTGCAATAAAATGAGAATTTCCAAAATGGCTGCTACACAGCCTCTCAATTCTCTCAGCTCTACAAATTCCTGAAGGAATGAGCTCTGGCTAAAGTAACCTCTAATTCACCTCCCAAGATAAAATTGAAAGTTGATGCAGAGGCTTTTATACATCCCATATAGATCAACGTAAGTGGCGAGTGTAGTTGGAAAGTAGAAAGTGTCACCCTTCCTTAGCCATTAATGTTCTTGAGAGATTAGACATGGCATCATTTTAAGTGTTAGTTGTCTTGGGAACCCGGATTTGGGGTTTTGTAATAGCCCTGGTAAAAATTCCATGTAAAAATATACAAGACCATAGTTGAAGGGACAGGAATTCCAAGTTGAATGGTGGGCAAGACATCCTAGTGTGGGTGTTCATTTGGTTGTTTATGGCTAACGAAATTGGCAAAAGCAATGGAAAAGGCTTTAGAAAGGAAAAATGGAACTTTTGGCACATTTATTTATGAAAATAATGTAAATTAGGAGAAAAAGGAGGTGAAAGGTCACAGGTTGCATGTGAGGAGGAAATTGAAGGAAAATAATGGAAAATGAAGAAAATAGAGGCCTCATTCATAAAAAGGTTATGAGGATAAGTTCAAAAGCTCTTAGTCAGTGTAAGCTCTTGGCTCAAGCTTGATCAGTTTAGTTTTGGAGCTCTCTTCTATTCTCTCTCTCTCACTCTTGGACACTTAGAGTTTTCTTGGTTCACTTTGGCATTGGAGCAAGAAAGGCAAAGAAGGAAAGAGGAAGCAAAGATCAAGCAGGGAAAGGCAGGTTCAAGAAGCTACAGTAGGATTCTTTGCAGGTATCAATTTACATGTGTATTTTCCTTGCTAGATTTGGCATGCATGGTATTGCATGTGGTTATTTTGTTGTTTTGGCATACGTTTTTCCAAGTGTAATAGTGTTTTCATCATAGCCTTTCCATTTCAGGATAACCATGGTGTGATGGGGTTCTCATGTTTTAGTTGAGTTGGATTGTCGAATGGATTCGAGGCTGAGTGGGGTGGATCTCCAAATGATAGAGCACATGGCCTAGTGGTCCCTGAACCAGACTATGGATCACGGTAAAGCCATTGTCCTAGTGACCGTGAGCCAAACTATGGGTTGTGGTAACTCCAGGGTTTTGTTGCCTCAGTGGGCCTAGGAATTTTTGTCTGTGAATGGTAGGATATACAGTAAAGCCAATAGGTGGTTTTCTCTCCATTGGACCTTGTAATATCAGGTTTGGGATATGTGGTAAATATTGGAGAGTGGGTCTCAGCTTAGGGCTTAATGATCCAAGTTTGGATTGTGGTAAAGCCTGAGTGACTAGGACACAGGAAAATTCCTCATGCTATAGGTGGATAAATCTGGTGGCATCCATGTTTGTTTGGCCTAATGATCAGGTGGAGATCACACTAAATCCTATTATGATGTGTTCATTGTGTTTGCCTAGTGATTCAAGATGGAATATGGTAAATCCTAGTTCCTATTGATGAGGGTGAGGTGGTTTAGCCTTGCTATGCCCTGGTTGGTTTTTTTGGTTTGATTCCCACATTCATGCTTGGAATATGGCATGAGGGTGAATGGCTGAAGAAAGATTTTGCTCGGTCATTCTATGGTCGAGTGGAACATGGAAGTCCCATCCCAGGTTTGGTTTTTGCATCATTAATGAAAGGTTGTTTCTCCTTGCATTTCTAAGAGAATTTTTATGGATTATATGTTGCTTATATGGTTGTACTTTCATGAGTATTTTTTTTTTATTATGTTGGTTATATGTGTGTTTCATGATAGCAGTTATGTATGGATCCCAACATGTTTTTACTAGTAAATGAATGGATAATGTATCTATGGTCTAATAGATGGTAATGCAGCAAATGACATGAGGGAACAATTGTTCATAGTGATTCTTAGATAAGTATGAGATCCCTACACTTAATTTTGTTGTTTACACATGTAGGTTACATGTTTATGATATGTTTCTTGAAATGCCTGGCATGGCTAGTAGGGGTATGATTAAGGTCTTGTTTAAGTTATTGTTTTTGCATCATTGTTTCCTTCTTCTTTGACAAATCTTAAGATGTCATTCCATTTTGGGCAGTGGCCTGGGATCTGGGCCTAAAAAGTGGCTCAAATCCTGGGGTCACTATTGAGCCTCAACCTTGCACCTTCCTACACACCCTCTTAACCCTCATTCTCCACTCACTTCACTCATCCAGTGGTTAAATCATTGCATTATAGTCTAAAAAGGACTGTTTATATGGTTTTCTGACTATATTGATGTCTCTTGTTTGGTTTAGTTTTTTGTTCATGCAGCTGCGGAAACTTGTCAGTTTCCGCAGCCAGCACAGGATTCCGCAGCTATTTTGTTAAAAGTTGTGCTCCAAGTGTCCTCTCAAGGAACGGGCTACATGGGCAAGCTCCAGATGGCATGTACATGGACTGTGTCCCTTCGAACTGGCCAAATCATCCATGAGAGGTCGCAGTCAACCAAAGTCAAAGACGTGGCCAACCAAAGAGTTCAGCAGTGGCACGTCACTGCTTTGGGCACGTGAATGATACGTGGCCTAGTTCCCAGCTCACTGAGGCTCCAGCGCACCTGGAGATCGTTCTTGAACAGTGAATCTAACAACCAACCACTCCGAAGATTTAAGAAGCATAACGACAGTTACACTAGATCTCAGCTGAAGAGATCTATGTGTCTATGACACGCAGTTAATAGCATAGTAGTTGATTAGTTAACTGTAGTATTTTTACATTATAAATAATGCGTTGTTGAACGCTGTAAAGAGACTTTTGATGCATAGAAATTCTGAACTGTTTAGTAATTTCCGCACGTTGCTAGTTATCTTATCACCCCACTGTTTTATATGTTGTTGATTTAAATACATGAGAAGACCTTTCTGAAGATAGCCGTGTGATTACTTGATTGGCTGAAGTGGCAGAGGGCCCCTGCACGTTGAAGCCCTGTAAAGTATTTGTTTAGTTTCATTATGCTTTTGTTTTATCATTAGTTGTACATAATATGTTTTATGTTTATGCTGTTCATGTCTTTACTCTTGTTTTCTTAGAGCTGTAAACTGATCAGTTCTTTTTGCAGGTTCTCTTAGGCAGCCCGGGCAATCTTTTATTTTTTTAATAACTTTTGGCATATGAGATCATCTTGTCCTTCCTGCTAACCTTTATTTTTCTGCAGTTTACATTCAGCATTGTCCTTTTCAAGTTGTTATTTGTTTATTTCTTTTTCTGCTAGTTAAATATCATACTGCTTAACAATTTATGATTCCTTTCTGTGGTCAAATGACTATATCAGCAGGAAATCAGAAGATTACTAACTGTAGCGTGATTTAATTGTCATATTACTTACTCATAGTTGCTTTCCATAAAGTAGATTGAGCTGAGTGGTAAAGTACTAGAAGAGTTTAAGTAGTGTGATTAATTTCTTTTCTGCAATTTATATTTAGTTATCATATTTCTTGTTATGTTCATGATTACTTCCCCAAGGTAGATCGAGCTGAGGGGTAAAGGATTTGAAGAATTCAAGTAGTGTGATTAGTTTCCTTATGCAATTTACTTTCTTGAATAGTTAAATATCATATTGCTTAACTTGTTTATGATAACTTCCCATCAGGTAGATTGAGCTGAAGGGCAAAGGATCTAAGAAGTTAAAGTAGTATGAATTAGCTGCTTTACTTTAAGTTTGAGTTTTTTTTCAAGTTTTTGCTTTCTTTTCATTTTCAGCAGCAAGGATACTGGGTCATTGCCATTAGTTCGCTTTTTGATGCATTTTGTTTTCTCTTAAGAATTTATTTCATTTCAATTACTGTAAAGCTTTCTTTTGAGCATTTTTCAAGTTTAGAAATCATCACCATTTACACTCCACACACTTCACACTTCACTTTCATCACCACACATTAAAGAAAAAATAAAATCCAAAAACAAACTAAAAAGCTTAAAACGACAAAAGCTTAAGGAAATGGTTATCTAAGTACATATAGTACACCTCACTTCATCAGTTTATGAACCTCGGGTTGACATTATAAATAGCAATTTAGATCACACTAAATTGACCAAACAATCACTGGCATAACACTAGAAAATTAAGTCTTTGGATGCTAGCAGGCAAGCCTGTGAGAGAAACTTTGGGTTTTGGGATGATGTCATGCCTATAGCATGAGAGCGACTGAGACTTAAGATGTCCAAAACATCAATGGGACCGAGGGACATGATGTTTGAGTAGTTGACATGTCTCCTAAGGGTTCTACTGCTAATGTGGATAGGTTGGTTAATTTGTTTCATTGATTCCTCTTCCTTAAGGTCACTAAGGAGGTTGAATCCAATCATAGTAGCCTCTCGTCACATGTTTACCCCAACTGGCTGGTTGCATGGGTAGATGTGGGAGGAGGTTGTTACATAGTGGTATCAGAGCATGGTTCACCCTTTGGGTTGGTTGGGAGGTGTGTGTTGGTCATGCATGCATGTCAGTTGCAAGTGTGTCTCTTACACTTGCATTCCATGTGCTTGTGGCATTGCATAATGTTGATCATGGTTGTAGTAAGGGTGTCATGATGAAATTGATGTTGATTTTGTGGAATGCATCATCATGAGTATATGATTGGTTACGTATTTTTGTATGTCACTTACATGTTTTTGTGTGTCACTTGATTACATCCTTGTATGTTAGGTTTTATTCTTGTATATTTGATTACATGTATCAGCCTTGTAGGTTGGTTACAAGTATTGATCACTTATGGTCAACTACATGTGTTCATTTGTATGTGTAGTTGAATATGCATTGGATATGCATGTTGATGGTTGCATGTGAAAATGCGTACAATGGAGTAATGGTTGTTGTCATGCATGAGGTCACGTTTTTTGAAGTTGATATGGTCATGCATTGATGACTAGACTCTACCTAGAAGGATGTGTATATGGTTTTGTACTCATGTTTTATATGTCTATAAGTATTCGATATGCATATATGGTCTTGGTTACACTTATGCATGAATAGTAGGTCGAACATGCCTTGTGAAGTCATGGTATGAAATTTAGGTCATCATGGTGCTATCGGTATGTTATGATGCTAATGTGTTGAATGAGGTAAAGCAGGAGATGCAAATCATCAAAGTGAAGTTGCAGCATTGGACCTCAAGGCAAGAGCATGTCGTCATATAGGTTTGCATGTTGGGCATGCAAGTATGTAGGTTAAGGATTTTTATATCCATTAGGGTTATATACATTAGGTTTATGTACATGTATTTTGATGTTATGGTTACGTACATGATAGATGATAGTTGATTAGCATAGTCATATGCACATGGGTCAGATAGTCAAGAATGATGGTGTCATGTGGTTGTATGCATTGCTATTGTTATTTTATGTTATATAACTTGATGATAAGGTTATATGTTGTTGATGAGCATGATGTATAGCTTATTGTTGTTATATGCTATTAACTTGATGATTAGGTTTATTTCATTGAGATCTTGATATTATAATTTGGATTGCTCATATGCCTGATGGTTATGTTCATTGCATTAAAGATATTGTTGTTATATGTATTGTGTTAACCTGGTTTGACCTATGCAAATGGTTGTGGTTGTGATATTCTGGTATGAGCGGACATATTTGTGATATGGTGTTGTATTAATCTAGGTTGATTGTACATATGTTATTGTTATGCATGAACGAAAAATGATTATGAGCTTATGATGTGAACATGTTAATTAGTTAGTTACCTTTATGGATATCATTATTTATCTTTGAGTTGATATGTTTTGAAGTTGTATCGTGCTAACCTGGATTTATTATGCAGACAAGATCACCTCCCCTGAGATACATCAAGGTATGAGTTTGCTTATGTCGTATATTTGGTACCTGATTGTTTGATTACGTTTTCTAGTTGATTTATTTAACATGGTATGGTTGCAAGTTGGTTAAGTGTTTGATGAATTGCATAATATGAGTATGTGTTCAAATGATCTTGTTTTAAGATGGTTGCACTTATACATATGTGTTGAGACAGTTGATATGTACTTGAGTGTAGTAGGTGATAGTTGTAGCATTTGTCTAATGACTATGAGTTTGTTATGGATTATGACATGGTTGTTTGTAAAGGTTGATTTTAAATTGATAGATATGATTGTCTTCATATTTGGAACGTTTGATTTACATGGGTAAACAGTTGTAGGAAACATGTTTGGTATTAGTATGAAAAGGTAATGGTTGATGTGTTTGTATCACTAAGCCTCGATTGCAACAAGATAAAAAGGTAAAAGAAAGGAAGTGGGCAAGAATTTATTGGGCTATATTTGGAAACCCTAATTCCAAACGAATGAGTGTTTTGCACAAAAGAAGTCTTCTTAACCTTGGTTTGTTTGAAACTATGTGGATATGTGCTATATTCATGGACATGTATTTGACAAGTATATTAGCTAGTCTCTAGTTATAGGTGGAGTTTTCAAGGAAATGGAGTTCCATGAGAGATGGCGTGGGTGTGTTCAGTTTCAAGGCAGCATACTTGTCACAACAAGGTAAGGTAACTGGTGTATTGTTATGTTTAGTTATGCACTGACATTATGTGTTTATGGAAGTATGATGTAGGGATTTGCATGGCAAGAGAGATTTCCATGAATCTTGAAGAAGGCTCATGTTGATATTTCCTTGGGAACCATGGGGATTGAGTCATGGTGTCTATGGTTAGTCTTATTCTTTTTGTCTTTTGCAATTGTTGCGCTTGATTTGCGATTTTGCGTGTGTCTGGTGCATATCTATGGCACTTTATTGCGGTGTCGTATTGTTATTGGTTTTCATGGTTTTTCTTCTTGTTGTTTCTTGGTATTGGCTTTTGTGTTTTGAGTCTTGGGAAGTGGTTGGGAAAGGAGGAAGTTAATGGAGCTCTGGGAGAGATGTGTGGTACCCAACAGGTAATGTAAGACTTAGATGAAGCTTTGTGCATGAGTAAGTGCAGCGGAAGGTAAGACTATGATAGTTGGTTGGGTTGGTTGGTCCATAGTGGTAAATCGACAACGACAGTACAAACATGTGAAAGGTAACTAGAAAAGGTAAAGTAAATGTCTCTGAGGTGTTGGATGCCTTGGATATGTTGTGAACGATTGTTCTCAATGTTGTGCATTAATAAAGGAAGTTCTCTTAACCTAAACCTTATGTTATATGGTAATTGTGTTATGATCATGATTATGTTGATCTTTATATAAGTATACATGTAGGTATGTAGGTATTTCATGTTTGACAAGCTCGTCATGGATCATGACTATTAATGCTAACATATATGTGTATATATATATGTATGTATGCATATGTTGTCTGACAGGATCATGATTGTTTATGCTAATGCTTACATATATGTATGTATGTATCCATGTATCTCGACAGATCATTAAGAATCATTCTTGTGGCAGAATGATTGCTTATACAAGTGAATGGCATAAAGAAGTTCCTAGCTATGAGGAATCAAGTGGAAAGAGTAGTCATGACAAATATATGGGGTTAGTATCGTGTGAATATGAATTTACATTGTATGCTTGTATTATGCCTATGCTTATGTTATGGACAGGTTATACCAAGGGATATGTACACAAAATGAAAGCAGTGTGGTCTGTGACATGCTATGATAAGCATGGATAAGACACTGGAAGCAAGGTTTCTTGGTAAGGATAGTGCGGTTTTGGATGTGTGGTGCTACCGTTGTGCATATGTTGTACATGTTGCCTCTATGATATGTGTACATGTGGTGTTGTGTATATATAGTGTGTGTACATGTTTTTTATGCAATGTTATGTACAGGATGGTACAAATAGTGTTTCTTGACTATTGCGTATGGCTTTGTGTGCATGATTGGATATGTAGTGTTGTGTATAGATGATGCTATGTACATGTTTGATATGCAACGCTATGTACAAGTGGTGTTGTGTGCATATTGTACATGAGGGGCTATGTACGTATGGTGTTGTGTGCATGATTGTACAAGTGGTGTTGTGTGCATGTGATGTTGTGTACATGTTGTACAAGTGGCATTATGTGTAGATGGTGTTGTGTACATGTTGTGCATGTGGCGTCATGTACATGTGTGTCACGTACCTGACATGCGCGTGGTACTATGTACATGTGGTATTTTTCACACATTGTACAGCGGCGTAGTGTACATGAGGTGTCGTGTACAAGTTGTGCAGGTGGTGTCGTGTACATGTGATGTTGTGCAGATGTTGTGTAGCTGGTGCTTTGCACATATGGTACTGGAGTACGTGTGGTACTGTGCGCATGTCATACATGTTGTGTTGAAGGCACGCGGCACTAGGTGCATGTATTTCATGGTGTTGTATGTCGTGTGTGGTTGTATGTGTGTGAAGCACACTATGTGTATGTGCACATGGTTGGTGAGAAGGCACTGGGTGTTTGTCTGGTGTGGAAATCAATCAAAAGTGTGTATGGAATAAAGACAAAGGTAGAAACTAAGGATTGATGAAAGGATAAGTATCAACATTTTATTTTAGTTTTATTATGCATGTGATTTATGACTATGGTATATGATGATTATATATGACCTATGATTCTGGTTTATGATGGTTACAAGTGATTTATGAAGTTGATCTATGCTGGTGGTGTTTGAGCTAACCTAATGTGATATGTTTATACATGGTGATTTGGTTAAAGATGTTAGTTTGACTTTTTGTTACATGAAGTAAACAGGATTGCAAGTATACCTTATTGACGAGTTATCAATGAGGTATGATTTGAAGTTATTTCAATTTATTTTGATTCTAATGGAAGTTATGTGCCTAGTATAGGAACCATGAAAATGATTAGTTAGATGGTTGAAATCGACTGCTAGAATTAGCAACAACAGTGAAAGAAATTGGAACACGCAACAATATGTTGGTAAAGCACTTCAGGAGTGTTAGGGTCCTATATTTTATAGGATGAGCTGACTATTTGATGTTTAGTTTTATATATGAGATGTTGTAAATATATTTCATTCTGCAAGTTATTTCCAAAAGAAAAAAAATGAAGAAAAAATAAACAAATGGGATAAGAAAAATTATATATGTGAAAAGAATAAAAAATCAAAAAAATAAGAGAAAATAGAAAAAAGAATGAAATACCCGAAAAAGAATAACTGAGAAAATCTAAATGCCACTCAAAGAATGAAAAACAAATCAGTAATACCTTCGAAATTTTGAATAAATGTGTTGCCAGTCAAAATTCCATAGAGAAGTAGATTAGTTGTTTTAATCACATTGTTTAAATGTGATCAGGATAGATTAATTAAATTTACTTTAGGTTAGTGAATAATCAACCAAATATTGTAATCGTGGTTGAATTAGATTAGTTAGAATAGAAAATAATTAACCACAGTGTTTAAGTGTGGTTTTAAGATTTAGATGTTAAGATTAATTATTAATTTAATCGAAAGTTTAATTTGCAAATAAAGTTTTTTTCTATGCGACATGTTTTGTCGCCACGCAATAAACTGGGCACATGAGTTAATGGCTACAATCAACTCCACCCAGATCAATGGTGGGGGATCGTATTCGACCCCCCCGAGCCCCTTTGATGTTTAATCACAAAGGGGGGGTCTGAAAAGGAGGAATTTTTTTGCAACGTGGCAGCTTATAGGAATTTCACACCACCCCCCCGGGAAAACCACCGTTCCACTCCTCGCTTACTGACTGTTGACCCCTATTTGCTCCTGCACCACTTAAATCCCGCCAGGTGGACCTCCCATCCCCACATTGCTCCTACGTCACTTCCTTTTCCCCCACTGTCTGTCCGCCACCTCACACCTGCGGACCCCACTTCCCTTCCGACAAAGCAACCTCCCATCACTACTTCTCCCCCAATAGGATGCTCCAATCTGGTACTCCTACCACCACGTCAATAGACCATTGATAAATAAATTTTTTTCGATCCTCTCACAATGGACCCGCTCCATTTTAACGGTTAATTAGCAATGGTAAGCTAGTTTTTCTTATACAATCTCCCAAAGCCCGTTCAATCGCCTCCTTTCACCATTTCAGGATAGAAGGAAACTAGAAATTTTTAGTGCACAATCAACCAAATAGACTCTGCCCAATGCGCAGCCAGTGATACAAGGCATCTCTAGGACCAGTCAGCATAACCAGCCACCTGCAACCAAGTTCCTAGCCTTCAATTTGCATCCAAATACTAGTTTTCACTTATTTTTCCTGGGGAATTATCAATTCCCTATTATTTTCCATTCTATCATGGAACCTAAAGGCAAATCCAAGGCCTCTGATGATAATCCTATGTTGCCCCCAGCTATAGACTTAAATCACCAAGCACTGGTAGACCAAGATTACAAAATTGTTTAAACTAGTTTTGAATTTGACCTGTTCGAGCTTCACAACTGGTTAAAACATAATTTCTTGGACCAGAGCGATGAACTAAGCCTTTAGGATTCTCTCCTACCACAATTCAAGTTCCCTCAGACATACCACTTCCCCAAATTCGTCTCCTGGTGTCAATTCAAGTATATCCCAAGTCAGAGGGAAATTGTGGCCCAAAAGAGTGATATCCTCTTCACTATCACTGCAGAATCCATCTCCCAAATGCTCCAGTTGCCAAATTCTAACTCTCTGCAAACATGTTTGTAGATTCCCTCATGGAATTCTACAAAAACCTAACCTTCCCACATAGAGCTAAGATATTTAAGGTTTTTCTCCCCGAGGATGCCCAATTACCCAAGAAGAATCCCTCATACACATCCTCTATGTTCCCTAAGATGACTAAGAAAGTAATTGCAATTATTTCATGCATACTTGGCTATCAATCCGATCAGTGGATTGATGAGGCCATTGTTAGTTTCTTATCATTTTTTGCAACTCGTGAAAAACCCCCCATTTTCAATTACAGTGAGTTCATTGCATAATAAACTCATGACCAATTCCTCAAGCTTTCTACTGAAGGGACATTTCAATATGCTTCAGTGTTGATTTATTTGTTTCTTTATCATCAGGCAGATAGTTTTTCATACCCTTTTCAGAAATTAGATGAGAAGGGTAATCCATAGTCAGTAATCCATTGGACATCCTTGTTGAGGTAAAATTCCACTGAATACACCTTCTCTGATTATATTGGTAAATTTTACACATAGTGTCATGTTTACTGAACCATAATATAGAGACTAGGATGAGTTGGCAAATTGAAATTGCAAATAGGATAGAAACTATCTTAGAAGTCAGGAGAGTGCTTACTATGGTAACTTGCTAGTACAGTTGGAAAAAAAATTCCAACATTTGGAGACCAACATCTAGAAGTTTCATAAAAAGTTCAATGCATTACATTTGAAAGGACTACCCAGACTAAAGGGAATTGGAGACAAGCTAGTGCCCCTACCAGATTATGAACAAAAATTGTACTCAATAGCTTGGGGAAAATCAGAGTTTTCAACTATCAAAGGCTTAATCACAGGAAAAGATTTCATGGAGGCTTTGTAATTCAATCTGCATATTAGATATGAAATCAAGAATTTATTTCTGGTCAAGCCAACTTTCCATAAATACACCAAGGTAGATGAGACTTACAAAAATCTGGTTAAAATGTCAATTCCAGATGAAGACAGGTGGGACTAGCTATGTCAAATTTTGGAGTAAAAATTGTTTTACCTTCAGTAACATAGAAGCACTTTTTAAGGCCCAGTAATCAATAGCAAGCCTTGAAGATAGTGCCAGATCATCACAACTTTTCAATTATCTTTATTTTTGTTCTATTTTTATAAGCAGTTTGGGATATTTTGTAAAAATCTTGAGATTTTCACTCAAGATATTTTTTTATAATTTTGTATAAGTACTTCCCAAATCAAAGTACAAATGTTGGTACTTGTAGCAAGAAAGGACTACCATTCGATGTAAAGTTGTTCACCGAGCTAAAGTGGTCAGTTTTTCATTAATACAGACAGTGTTCTAGGATTCATGTGTCAGACTTAATTGGTGATGTTTATTCTACTTGTAATTCTGTAATATCTTTGTTCTTTTTCATATGTGTTTCTTTTCTCTACTGTTTAAAAGAAAATTATGGGTTGAACTTGTTTAATTACACTCTATCCTAGATTTAAACAATATATATGTTTCCCAACTAATGTTAAATATAGAATTCTTAATTTCTCTATGTTTAATTGATTCTGAACATTTTTCCTCCCTATCACCCCATCAAGTTCTCAAGATCCAACGGTTTTCCTACCTTGCCTTTTTATTTCTGATATTATATTTCTACATTTGATCACTCTGAGACTTTTACTCCATTGCCCAATGGCCTTACCTTGCAGCCTTAACCAAACATTTCAAAAAACCAAACTCTGAGCCTTACATCTAGCCTAAAATCCCACTGCAAACAAATCTAAATATGACAGAGAGATCCCTCTCTGAGTTTAGAAGGGCCAGATTCTAAACTTAAAAGTGGTTTTGTGGTTACCTCTGCAATTTCTTTTATAGCCTTAAGAAATTTCGGAAGTAAGAAAGGAAAAGAATGCAAGAGGAAGCAAAGATCAAGCAGGGAAAGATAGGTTCAAGCAACTACAGCAGGATTCTTTGTAGGTATTGATTTGCATGTGAATTTTCCTTGCTATATTTGGTATGCATGGAATTTCATGTGGTTCTTTTGTTGTTGTGGCATGATTTTTTCCTAGTGTAACAGTGTTTTCAGCCTAGCCTTGCCATTTCCGGATAGCCATGGTGTGATGGGGTTCTCATGTTTTGGTTGAGCTGGATTGTCGAATGGATTTGAAGCTGAGTGGGGTGGATCTCTGAATGATAGAGCACATGGCCTAATGGTCCCTGAACTAGACAGTGGATCATGGTAAATCCATTGGCCTAGTGACCACTGAGCCAAATTATGGGTTGCAGTAAAGTCAGGATTGTGTTGCCTCTCTATGCCTAGGAATCCTTGCCTCTGAATGGAAGGATATACGGTTAAGCCAAGAGGTGGTTTTCTCTCTGTTGGGCCTAGAAATCCTGGGTTTGCGATAAGCGGTAAAGCCTGGAGAGTGGGTCTGGGTTTAGGGCCTAGGGATCCGAGTTTGGATTATGGTAAAGCTTGAGAGACTAGGAGACAAGAAAATTCCTCACGGTGTAGGTGGAGAAATCCGGTGGAATCCATGCTAGTTTGGCCTAGTGTCAAGTGGAGATCACGGTAAAGCCTGCTATGATTTGTTTATTATGTTGACCTAGTGATCCGGGATGGATTATAGTAAAGTCTAGTTTCTATTGATGAGGGTGAGATGGTTTAGCTTTAGTATGCCCTAGTTGGTTCTTTTGGTTTGAGTACCACATTCATGCTTGGAATATGGCACGGGGGTGAATGGTTGAAGAGAGATTTATCTCAGCCATTCTATGGTCGGGTGGAACATGGAAGTCCCATCCGGGGTTTGGTTTTTGCAACATTAATGAAAGGTTGTTTCTCCTTGTATTTCTATGAGCATTTTGAGGGATTATATATGGTTTATATGGCTGTACATTCAAGAGTATTTATTTTGTTATTATGCTAGTTATATGTGTGTTTCATGATAGCAGCTATGTATGGCTCCAAGCATGTTTTCAATTGTAAATGAATGGATAATGTATATATGGTCTAATAGATGGTAATGTAGTAAATGACATGAGGGAACATTGGTTCATAGTGATTCTCAGATAAGTATGAGATCCCTACACTTAATTTTGTTGTCTACAACTATAGGTTACATGTTGATGATATGTTTGTCGAAATTTCTGGACTGGCTAGTAGGGGTATGATTAAGGTATTGTTTAACTTAATGCATTTTCATAATTTTTTCCTTGTTATTTGATTGATCTTAAGCTATCATTCCATTCTGGGCAGTGACCTGGGATCTGGACCTGAAAAAGTGGCTCAAATCTTAGGATTGCTAGCATAACATTGGAAAATTAAGTCTCTGGACGTTGGCAGGCAAGCCTGTGAGAGCAACTTTGGGATTATGGACGTCATCGTGTCTATAGTATGAGAGCGAATGAGTCTTAAGATGTCCAGAACATCAGTAGGACCCAGGGACAAGATGCCTAACTGGTTGACATGTCTCTTGAGGGTTCTACAGTTGATGTGGATAGGTTGATTGATGTGTTTTGTCGATTCCACTTCCTTAAGGTCACATAGGAGGTCGAATCTAACCATAGTAGCCCCTCATCACATGTTTACCCCGGTTGGCCATTTGCTTGGTTAAATGTGGGAGGAGAGTGTTACAGGTTTTAAGATCATTTTTAGCTATGTTTGGCCATTGAGAGGCTCGGGTTAGAATTATAGGGTAGTTAAGGTTTATGTCAGTACATGGTGCTCCCTCCTCAATGCCTTTGTTGGCAAGGAAGTCCACCAGACAGTTAGCCCTATGTCTCACATGGGATAAAATTATAGCCTCTTGTTAGGAGAGGATTTGAGAAAGTTGATGCATATATTGATCCACTCACCAACCTATGGAGAATTTTAGGGGGGAAGATCCAGAGTGGATTTTCTTCACTGCCTATATGATTAATTGAGAGTCATGTTTAGCAATTTTTCGGTGGTGGCCTATATTTCTAGTAATTAGAAGACCTTGGATTAGAGATTTTAGCTTAGATGTGTTATTTCTATCATGTTTTTAGGTCCCTATCATCAACCAGCTCACAAAATAGAAGAAAATATAGATCAACGACTTCAAAATCAGCCTCTTCAAGGGGCAACCTCCTTTACATTACACAAATGGACAATTCTTTGATGATACAAATGCCAAGACCTCCTTTCTATATATAGGAGTCTAAGGGGTCACAATATAATTAGATCGGACATAAAAATAATGTTGTAAGGGCACAATAATAACAATAGTTGGCTTATATGGGGCACAATAATAACAATATGGGGACAACATGGGTACACAATAACAATAAGGGGATACAATGACAATAATAATAAGGGAATACACTAGTATTATAAAGACCTAACATTCTCCTCTCCTTCAAAAAAGTATTTTCCTCAACGCTTCAGTAGTTCTGGATGCTTCTGTAAAACTTTCTCATCCTCCCATGTGGAATCTTCAGTGGGTAAGTTCTTCCACTTAATGAGATACTCTGAAATTGATCAATTTCGTAAATGTCAAGTTCTTGTTTCAGTGACTGCTTCAGGTTCCAATATGATTTTTCCTTCCTCATCAAGTTCTGGTAATATTTTTTGAATTGGGAGCTTGTCACCTATAACCTTCTTTAAGCATGAAACATGGAAAACTAGGTGCACTTGGGAAAGTGCAAGATGTTCCAATTTGTATGCCATAGTACCAATCTTTTGCAACACCTTGTACAACCATAATACTTTGGTGATAATTTATTATCCTTCTTAGCTTGCTTGAGGGACATTTGTTTGTATGGTTGTAGTTGTAGAAATACCCAGTCACCTACATCAAAACTTCTTTCGTTGTGATGCTGATTTGCATGTTGTTTCATTCTATTATGCGCCAAAGTCAGGTTATCCTTTAAGAGTTGGAGAATTTTTTTTTATCAATGCTCGATGTGATCTTCCACTGCTTGAACCTTAGAATTTTCTCTTAAATATGATACGATGGACGATGGATGATATCTGTAAAGTGCCATAAATGGGGTCATTTTTGTTGCAGTATGGAAGGAAGTGTTATACCACCATTCAACTAGAGGCAACCATTTGACCCATTATGTCTATTTATCAAATACAAATCAATGAAGATATCCTTCCAAACATTTGTTCACTATCTTAGTTTTCCCATCAAATTGAGGATGATAAGATGAGATATGAGTACTGCGTACCGAGACAAGAAAATAATTCTGTCCAAAAATTTGCAGTGAAAATAGGATCTTTGTCGATTACAATAATCTTTGGGTTTCCGTGTAGCTTTTTAATTGTTTCCATAAATGCAGTAGCAACTGTAATGGCTTTAAATGGATGAGATAATGCACAAAAGTGTGCATACTTGGTAAGTCTATCAACTACCACCATGATGACACTCTTAACTTTGGACTTGGGTAAACCTGTGATAAAATCCATTTAAACCTCCTCCCAATATTGACTTGGAATGGATAAAGAATGTAATATACCTAGGGTCTTAATTGTCTCAACTTTATTTTGTTGGTAGACCAAACATTCCACCACAAACTTTTGAATATCAGATTTAAGGCCATCCCCAAAAATTCCTTCTTGATCCTGTGGTAAGTTTTTAAAAATCATGAATTCCCTCATAAGGGACAGGTGTGCAATTCCAGAAGAATCTTTTGTTTGAGTTGGGAATTCTTACAGAGGTATAAGCGATCTTTGTACCATAGCAAATCATTTTTCTAGCTAAATGTATCATATGTACTGGGATCTTGTTGCAACTTTTGAATGAGTTTCCACACTTCTTCATCATTCTTCCATTCATCCCTTTCTTTGTTTATTCATTATGGTTGTATAATAGAAATGGCACAAAACAATGCTTCCACATCCTCATCCTTTCTTGAGAGTGCATGTGCAACAACATTTTCTTCCCTTTTTTATAGATGATTTCGAAGTCATAACCCAACATCTTTGTGACCCATTTTTTCTGCTCTTCTGAAGATAATCTTTGCTCTAAAAAGTATTTAAGACTATCATGATCCGTTTTTACCTTGAAGTGTCTTCCCATTAGGTAAGGTCGCAATTTCTTAAGTGCATATAGTATTGCCAACATTTCCTTCTCATAAATAGCTTTGTGTAAATACTTTCTTTTGATTGGACGACTTTCAAAAGCAATGGGTCTTTCTTCTCGCATTAAAACAACACCAATTCCATTTCCTGAGGCATCACATTCCACAATAAAGGTTTTTGTGAAATCTGGTGTAGCTAATACCAGTGCTTGGAACATTGCCTCTTTAAGATGTTCAAAGGCTTTCATTGCTTCTAGAGTCCAAAACAATTCATCTTCCTTGGGTAATGTTGTTAGAGGGGTTGTTATTCTCCCATAATTCTTAACAAACTTGTGATAATACCCTGTCAACCCGAGAAATCCTCGTAGATCTTTATGGATGTGGGGATTTTCCATTCCTTAATGGCTTTAATTTTTCTAGGGTCTACCTTAACACCTTCATGAGATACAATATGACCCAAATATTCCAC